>MCJB01002689.1:0-18906 GCA_002018475.1 Nicotiana obtusifolia | reverse complement strand
CTTATCAATAACACAATTCCGAACAAATAGCAACATGTGGAATCTCCCATAGGAGGGAATCAATATAAGCTCTCTTAGCTTCTAAGAATAAAGTAAACTTTTGGGGCTTCTATGAGACATTGTATAGAACAGGAATCGTGCAAAAGAAAGAACGTTATGGTCTTACATACCTGGTGCGTAATTATTCAGCCTCCGCTCCCAAGCTTATGGAAGAGCGCACAACCCTTTAATCTACAATTTGGGAACAACCCAATTGTTACTCCATAGATGCTACTATTCTTATTCTTAATTCCTGAAGTTCATGAGATGTTTTCCCTAAATCTCTTCCCTCATAGACTTAATAAGCATTTCTATGACACATGCAATTCATTAGCTACCATAACCCACACTAGCAGTGGTGTTTAACTTAGACCCATAACTTCCATTCCCAATTTCATGGATTCTTACATGCATGCGTTGGGTCTTCAAGAATTTCTAAGAGAATGGGTGAAGGAACTTACCTTGCATGTTGATTAGCCTATTTCTCTTCCTTGATTCTTCAATCTTTAAGTTCCCCTTTGATTTTGGGTTTGCAAGAGAAGAACTCTAGTTAGGCTTCCTTCTTGTTCCTTCAATTTTTTGTGTTTGGATGAAGAGGAGTCGATTTAGGGCTTATGGGTTCTTTGAGAAATGTTCTTGAGAGTGTTCTGATGTTTTGGGTCTTATAAAAATGAAAAAGGAACGAGTTAAAGCCCCTTTTTATAGGTCAAAGAATCAGAAATTCAATTTCAGAAAAATGTCAAATTCGCGATGGGGAAGGCCATTTTCGCGGTTCGCTTTTCAATTTCGCGAACCGCATTCTCGTCGCATTCCTCGCCCGAAGTTTCTGTTTCAATTCGCGACACGGAAGGCCTATTTCGCGATTCGCTTTTTCATTTCGCGAATCGCTTTCCGTCGCTTTTCTTCGCCTTAGTTTTCTGTTCGTGTTCGCGATGGGCAGGGGGATTTCGCGAACCGCTTTTCATTTCGCGGTTCGCTTTTTCCGTCACTTTTTCGACAAAATGCCAGCCCAGCTCTCTGCTTCCTTTCGCGACCCCTCTTGTCAAATATGCGAATCGCATATGTAAAAAGCGATTCGCATAATCCCTCTTTCTCTTCTTTTTTTTTTTTTTAACGCCTTTCGTTTTCCCGCTCTTTTTTTTTTTCAACATATTTCAACCATTCTTCTCATTCTTAGGCCCATACACACTTACCACATTACGGCATAATCACATAGGTGAATTTACGGGTTATCACAGGAGGTTCATATCGTTTTTTGTCCTTACTCTCCAATAAATGAGGGGACTATCTGTATTGGGTCAGATATAATCGACCGCATAAGGAGGATCGAGCCCGGGCACGATGCGAGATCGGGTTGCTTCAATCCGGGGTCAGCAAGACGGGTACAAAACTGGAGCAACCGAGATAAGGCAATCGGCATCGGTCGGCGAAGGCACACCTCGTAACAAAAGATCAGTTTCAATCGGATATCTCGTGGATTCCTGATATCTCGGCGGGAGTAAAGATCTCAACAGTTATAGACATTGAACCATTATTTTAGGAATTCCATCCCGTAATTGAAGGGATTTTATCTTGTAATTAGGTTTTTACCATATTGAGGATTCTCCTTTTACCTATAAGAAGGGTATCTAACTTCATCGTAACACAGAACGGTTACGAGAAAAACACTAAATATTTCAGCTGTCATTTATCAATATCAATCATCCTTTATTGTGTTTCATTCCATTACTAACAATCCATTCAAATACAGCGGTCTGATCGTTCTTTTGCTTATTAAAATTCAATTGATTTACATTATATCTTACATTGTATCAAATCAATTTGTACATCCTTAGCACTACGAACAAATTCAATTGTTACTCGAATTTAAGGGTAAACAAACTTTAATATAGTAATTGGGTAGCAGGAGATGATAGTTTGTGCCCGTTGAATAATACGAGCAACTCACTACCCTAAGGTAGTTGGGAAGTACTATTTATGATGCACGGGGTGATCCTTTAGGCTAAAAAACTTAGGATCCCCCCTTCTTTATATGTTTATCATTCGCGCCTTGTTTGTTTGAACTTAGAATAGTTAGGTTGTATCTTATAACTTCTAAAGACTTGTATTGATCATTTATATATAATGCATCTTAATTGAAAAAGTACCATGCATATGTATAATGCATCAACTACCATATTATAGCACACATACTTTCATGCTACAATGCATCTTAATTGAATCAATGTAAACTGGAGAGCTTAAGAACCTTTACAAAGATAATGATCGGTTAAAATAAGTGTTAAGGAAGTATTGTGAGGATTGGAGGTTAAACGAATAAAAGATGTTATAACTCGTACTTTCAGGGTAAACTAGGAGTGCTTAATATACTAAGGGAGGTCGTTGTAAGGCCCTGTTAATATTTTCTAATGATTTAAGATTTTAAAGTGCGAGAGCAGTATTAGAGAATTACGTATTCGAGTAATTAAAGGATATCTATGGGCTGGAACCACATTATTTTTATATGAAAAGTGTTTCGGAACATATCAAGGAGGGTTGTTAGTAGGGAGAAGTTACTTGGAACGAGTTGGAAAGTTGATGCTTTGGAATATTCATAAGTTTGACCAGTAGTTGACCTTGATGTTACCAGACTTAGATTTTGATTCCAGAAATTTGAATAGCTTCATTCTTTCATTTACGACTTGTGTGCAAAATTTGAAGTCAATCGGACTTGATTTGATAGGTTTCGGCATCGAATATAGAAGTTGGAATTCGATAGTTTCATTTAAGCTTCAATTGGGGTGTGATTCGTGTTTGTAGTGTTATTTGATGTGATTTGAGGCATTGACTAATTTTTCATGATATTTTAGGACTTATTGGTATATTTGGTTGAGGTCTCGAGGGCCTCGGGTGGATTTCAAATGGTTAACGAAATTTAATTTGGATATTTCTAGGATGTTTTGACGTTGGTATTACATTAAGAAAAAAAGCACCAAATTCAGTTTTGATTGAAACATTAGATCCGTATGGAAATTACGAAGCCATAACAAAAATAATCGTCGAATTCAGACATCGTATGAGAGAGCTCTGCCCGTTTCAGGGCGAAATAGAAAAGATCTCTCATCACCAGCGCCCAGGGTAGCGTGGGGCGCTAGCCCTGGCGCTAGGATTTCTTTTAGGTTCTGGAAATAGTGCCACAGGCAGCGCCCCACACCACCTGTGGCGCCCGAAACATTATATACTCATTTTGGGGTTCATTTTTCCCCATTTCTCTTGGCCGAACTTTGGGGTTTTCCTCCACTCTCTCAAGATCTCCAACTCCCCCCATCTTCAAGGTGAGTAATCCCAACTAATTTGGTGTTTCATTCCATCAATTCCACCCTAAAACTAACTCAATCCTCCATAAAATACATAGATCTTCAAGTAATTTCTTCAAGAACTCAAAGGAGGGTTTTGAAAGATTTTTTCCAAACGGTAATCCTACACCCTTAGACTTACATGCATGGATATATTATGGGAATATGAGTATGAATTATGTATTGGAACTTATGGTATGGTGATTGGAAGCCATAAGTTCCCAATTTAAATACATGACCATTTTAGAGATTGAAAGGCGATCATTTGATGGAATTTTGTTGGTTGGGTGTGATGGATGGTCATGATGTGATGTTGGAAGTTATGAATTGTTTAAGAATGATGGTGGGATAAATTTTTGGTAAATGGTAGTAGTTGAATGAACGTGGTTAAGAGATGTAGAGATTCATGCCTACTAGTTGTTTGATAAAATGCCTAAATGGCCTAAATTATGGAATTTGTTACTAATGTTGTTCCCATTGGATGTTGTTATTGTAGATTGAAGTTTCTTTGTGTATTGGATCATTGTAGTATCATTAAGGGGAGAATTTCAGGTATGTTGGCTAAACTTCTCTCTTAGAATCGAACTCCATAATGTTTCCGTATGTTTCAAGTATGGTTGACTCAAGTTCCTAATTCCTATGTTTCGGGTTATCCCTTGTAAACTTGACTATTTCGAATGAGCCTTATGTCGAAAGATATATGTTCAAAGTATGAGTTGCATATTAAAATGTTATGGCTTTGAGTCGTGATTCAAATGAAAGCTAGTATGCCAAATTGTGTGAGAAAAACTTGATATGCCTAAGACTCTTAATTGCCCATATATGTACCTAAAGTATTGATTGAAAATGTCTTGTTGTTGATAATATATAAAGATGCTCAAAAGTGAAAGAAGTGAGTTGGTGATATAAAGTCTGGCTACCGTGTCAAGAATGAAAATTATACTTGTGGCTAGTGGTGCCAATGAAATGAGATGATGTGAGAAAGATTATGAATGAGATTTAATTCAACTGTTCCAAAATTATTTCGAAAATAGAATTGCCTAAAATCTTATGTACTCAAATGATGCCCATATGTGGCTGTTTTAACTAATGCTATGCTTTGTAAGTATTTCGATGTGTTTTGCGTTCTTACATATTCGTGAGTGGAAATTGTGTATTGCGCTTTTTGAGGAAAAGTATTTCAAGAATAAATGGTGTGCTACATGTTTATGATTTTAACTTGCGCTTCGATTGCCGATCGTTTTACTGCATTTCTTGGAAAGAAATCTATTGTTCTTAAATTCTTTATTCTAATGAACTTAAAGTTGTGATTTCCCGAATACTATATATGTTGATATTTATAATGATGATACACGAGAGGAAAGAAATGAAAGTCTGGAATATGAAATATGGCCACCGTGCCATGAATAAAGAATCTTCTGAATGGCCAAAAAAGCCAAGAAAATATTGTTGTTGTGATTGATTTAAAATACTAGTGCAGATTTATACAATATGAAAGATGATGAGGTAAATATATTTTTTCTTTTGTTTCCCTTGTGTGAAAACCATAAATGTTTTTGGAAGTATCATTAGCAAACCGAGGAAGGATGGGTCATAAGGCCCATACCCGAAACTACACGTGCCGATGTAGGAGTAGATTGTGATTATTCCCCTTATTTGGGATGTGATTGATGGGTTGATATTATTCCCCTTAATTGGGATGAAACTGATAATAGTTGTGAATTAGAAAATTCAACCGACACGGCATATGTGTGGGAAGGCGACCTAGCTGATCGGGTGGAGATCAGACGCCATGTTGCGCACATGGCGGTACTACTCTTGGTAACACTTTCTTTTGCACCACATGGAAAAATACATTGTTCGTGGGGAGATGGCCTAACCAATTGGGAGTGATTGGACCCCGTGCTAAAAACACGGTGATATATCGGTGCAAACGATCTCCCAACCAAAAATATATATTAATTTCGTATTTTGGAAATTATTATGTTTTAACTGGACATTTGGATATGATTGATTGTGACTTGTTGTTTCTATGGTTTTTCCTTTTCTTATTTGGGCATTCTATTTTGAAAGAGGACATTTAGCTTTATATACTAGTACTATTTCATATGTACTAATGTCCCTTCTACTGGGGGTGCTGCTGATGCAATATTAAACGCGGAAATAAGAAAACAAAAGATAGAAGCAAGACGCTCAATGAACTATCAAGACAACAAGTAGGAACTAGTCTACTTACCTTCTTGATGAAGTCACGGAGTACCTATACTATACGAACAACCCTCAAGACAACAATGGTCTTGCAAACTGTTCGATCAAACAAAGGAACAAGTTCAATTTTGAATCACACCAAAATTGGACAAGTTAATTCACACGATTTTGGGAGCAATGTGCTGCCGGGTTTTGATTGATAATAATTTCAAAAGGTATCAAAATAATGAAGTGTTTAGGCTTATATAGAATGAGCCTTTACCTAAATCAACTAGGAAAAGAATAACTAGTTAACCTAAATCAAATAGGAAACAACTAATTAATAAAAAGGCCACAATCTGGCTAAGTTTAAGAAATAGTCACGCAGGACCAAACAAGTAAGAATTAATGTCTTCAATAACTACACAATAATACAACATAAACACAAATATACATCTTCAACCCAAGATTCGTCCACAGCAAGATTTATGGACGCTTGGATCTTCTCCAAGGCTAACCAACGCCTTTTCTTGTCTTGTTCATAGATGGCATTGACAACACTTGATCAAATTTATTTGCATCATTGTAACATTGGATTGCTCAAAGATAGGCATGCACTAATTCGAATGACACTATGGAAAGATTTTATCAACTTCACATCAAAAGCAGTCTACTATTTGAAAGAAAAAGATGGCTATGAATTCCAGATGAGGACATTGATTTATGATGCCAAGTTTAAAGAGGAAGAAGAAACTTCTAAAGCGATGGCTTGGATTTCGTTTCCCAGTTTGCTTCCCACATACTATGTTAAAGAATGCCTTTTTTCTTTAGCTTCTGCTGTTGGAAAACCATTGCACCTAGATATGGCTACAATTAATAAGACTCGTCCAAGCTGTGCAAGAGTTAAGGTGCTTGTTGATTTGCTAGCTGATTTGCCAAAGAAAGTTCGCATGGACATTGAAAATGAAGCTACTGGGGCTGTAAGAGTAGAATGGGTAAAGATTCAATATGATTTTATCCCCAAGTACTGCAAACAGTGCAAATTGCAGGGACATGACATGCTTGAATGCTGGAAGTTACATCCACAACTGTTGAGTAACAACTCTGCTGAGAAGCAGAGAACTAATGGCGATGCTATGAAGGGCAAAGAAAACACACCACTGATGATTCTGTCGAGTGGAAAAGTGGTTGGAAATCCAGATTCACAATTGAAGGAAGTCAATCTTTTGGGGAGGTAAGGTTCATGTCCCCCTCCGTCTTTGTAAAGTTTAACTACTGAAGCTAATAAAAGACCTAATTTAAAGAAAAAAAAAAGAAGGAAGTCAATCGAGTGCAGAACAAAGACAAGCAAATAGTCAAATGATCTAGAACTATTAAAATATCCTCTCTGTAAAGGACTAACTACTTACTATCAAGGTATCTATAGTCAACGCTTTAGAATTACTAGATACATGTACTTTTTTGGCGAGGTAAGGTTTATGTCCCCCTCTTTTGTAAATTTTTGCTAAGCTATCAATAAATAACTAATTTCAATCAAAAAAAAAAAGACAAGCAAATAGGCAATCAAGTTAAAACTGGAATGGAGTGGTAGCAACTGATAAGGCTACTCAGCAGCTCCAAAAAGCTAACAAATTTGCTATATTGGATATAGAAAATAGCAATGCTAATGAGAATAATCAGCTGGAGAATTTTCAAGAAACAGCTGGTCAAAAGAGTACCGTAGTGCATACATGCTTAGAAGCTCCCCTGCAGCTGACTGAGAAGCCTACATGCTCTGCAGCAGCAGCCACCAACTCAAAATCACCTGCAGTTGTGACTTTGAAAAGAAAGACCAACAAACAAACAACAGACTCAGAGATGTTATTGCACCCTGCAGAACCAAAGAAAAGTTCCAAAATTGCTGAATTAGGCACTATGGAAGACACTCAACAATTTTATACAAAAGGGAAAGAAAGCACAAAGGAATCCACTCCTCAGTGGGTGCAGGGAAACTTCAACATAAATGTGGTTACCACCAACACTTCTCACCAAGATATCCCATTACCAGACACACTTGTGGAAAGATTAGTGACCAAGACAGCAGATAAGAAAGCTGCAAAATCAGCAAAGGTGCTTGTAAAGCCACAAGGAAGCCCAGGTAGATTATGGTCAGATCAAATAGAGGAGGACTCAGAGGAAGGGAAAATACCAAAAGAAATGCAAAGTGAAGATGAGGGAGCTGATGAGGCAACTGAGGAGGATGACCAAAGTGAAAATGAAACAGCGAATCTCACTATCACAGTGGGAAAGAAAAACAACAAAGTTGAAAATCACCAATTGATGCTGCTGACAAACACCTCCCAGGATCAAGCTAACCTTGAAGTTCATGAAGCAGAAGATACAGTTCAAAAAGGAAATGTCCAAACTGGCATTGATCTTGGATCATCTGTAAGAAAAGGGACAATAGTGGCACATTTAAAAGCAATAATTAGACCAAAGAACCTCAGCATTACAGCAGCAGTGAGAAATGAAGAAGATCACAAAAAACAATCTGGCAAAGATCTAGAGGAAAAAACTACTGCCCAGAACTTCCTTAATGTAGCTAAACAGGGAGATCTCTCCCCCACACAAATAGCTAAGATGAAGTCAGCAACCAAAGGAAAGAAGAAACAAAGCAAGGACACCAATAATACCTCTGCAACAGGTGTTCAAACAAGAAGAGTTCTAACACACCCCAACAATCTATATAATGGATGCAATCATTTGGAATATTAGATCAGTGAACTCAATGCATGCTTTTGAAAGGCTCATCACACTGCACAAGAAACATCACTTTTAATTCATTGGCATTCTGGAACCAATGCAGCAAGCAAGAAAGATGGACAGATACAGAAGGAAGATTGACTTCTCTCAAGCAGTGGCTAATGTCTCCAACAAAATCTAGGCTTTCATTGATGATTTATATGAAATCACAATCCTGTATGACATGGTGCAACAACTTACTCTGAAGCTTTTCCACACTGAAACACATGTGGAACTCATTCTCACACTAGTATATGCTAAGTGTGATCCAATACAGAGAATAGAACTGTGGGACTCATTGTATGCTATGGCTTACGACATGACAGTTTCATGGCTGGTAGGGGGAGATTTCAATGTGCTATGGGATGAAGAAGAAAAATTTGGAGGCCTACCTGTACCCCTTAATGAAGTAGATGACTTCAAACACTGCATCAACACTTGTAACCTAACTGATCTAGGCTTCAAAGGTAGTATCTTCACATGGTGGAATGGCAGAACAGAGGAAGATTACATTTTCAAAAGGTTAGATAGATGCCTAGCTAATACAAAATTCCAACAAACTTTCCCAAGGCTAGAGATTACATATCTATCTAAGATTGGCCCAGATCATAGTCCTCTCTTATTAAAGTGTGACATTGAAGCAATGCCAATCAAGAAGCCATTCAAATTCCTCAACTTCTGGACCAAACATGACTCCTTCAAAGCAGTACTGAGAGAGAATTGGCAAGCAGATTTCTATGGTGACCCCTTCATACTTTTCAATTACAAGCTCAAGAAACTCAAAAAGGCACTGTCACTTTGGAGTAAAGAAACATATGGAGACATATTTCAAAACATTGCAAGCATGGAGGTAATGGTTCTGGTTCATGAAAAATAGTTTGAGGTAAGACCAACTAAGTAGAATAGAGAAAGATTACAAAAGGTGCAAGCACAGTTTATCAGGCATCTAGCAATATAAGAAGAATTTTGGAAACAAAAAGCAGGCATGTCATGGTTCAAGGATGGAGACAGAAATTCCAAATTCTTCAAGGAAAAGATTACAGCTGAGAAGGATTCAGAATAGCTCTGGCAACTGGATTGAAAAAGAGGAGCTAATTGCAGAAGAAGCCATCAATTTCCACAAAGAGCAGTTCACTGAAAGCACAACCCCAGTAGATTTCAGCATACTTAACAGTATCCCTTCTTTGATAAGCATGGAGCAAAATGCAGAACTGATCAAACAACCCACCCTAAAGGAAGTAAAACATGCTGTCTTCTGTCTAAATGGAGAGAGTGCAGGGGGACCAGATGGTTTCACAGGTGCTTTCTATCACTCTTGCTAGGATATCATTGGAGAAGACATCCTTAACATGGCTAAGGCATTTTTCTCAGGGAGGAAGCTACCAAAATGTGTGACACATACAAATTTGGTACTCCTCCCAAAAAAGAAGGAGGTGGTAACCTTCTCTGACATGAGGCCAATTAGCTTAAGAAACTTCATCAACAAAATCTTCTCAAGGGTAATACAGGAGAGGTTAGTGGAACTACTACCTGCACTGATCTCTCCAGAGCAAGCAGGTTTTATCAAAGGAAGGACCATAGTTGAAAATGTTCTCCAAACACAAGAAATCATCACAGACATTCGAATAAGAACAAAAGCAGGGCCAAATGTTGTTATTAAAATTGATATGGCAAAAGCTTTTGATCGACTATCTTGGTTATTTCTGACAAAAACACTAAGGAAAATGGGATTCAGTGAGGCCTTTATTTGTGTGGTGTTTGATACTATTGGAAACAACTGGTACTCAGTGCTCATCAATGAACAGTCACATGGCTTCTTCAAATCAACAAAAGGTTTCAAGCAAGGTGATCCACTATCACCTACTTTGTTCATTCTTGCTCCTGAAGCTCTCTTACAATTGACACAATCACCTATCATATGCAGATGACACAATCATATTCTCTTCTTCTAACGCCACCTTCTTACAATTGATAATGGAAGTCTTGAATGCATATGAGGCAGCATCTAGGTAGATGGTTAACAAAAATAAATCTGCTATATATATGCATCACTCTGTGAACTCTGATGTGGTTACCAAGGTGGAAAGAATCACTGGTATAGGAAGACAGGATTTTCTTTTCACATATCTTGGCTGCCCCATCTTCTACTTTAGAAGGAAGATAATGTATTACCAAGGCCTTATCAATAAGGAACTAGATAAACTATAGTCTTGGAAAGGAAAACTGCTCTCAATAGGAGGCAGGGCAGTGTTGATCAAGCATGTCCTTCAAAGCATGCCAATACACCTACTCTCTGCTGTTAATCCTCCAAATTATGTAATCCACAAACTACATAAGCTCTTCTGGAGCAGCTCTGTTGGAGGTAACAACAGACATTAGTCATCATGGAACACACTATGTATGCCCTGTGGTGAAGGGGGAGCAAGTTTTAGATCACTGCATGATGTGTCCAAAGCCCTTTTCTGCAAGCTGTGGTAGAATTTCAGAACTAAGCCAAGCCTTTGGAGTGCTTTCATGTGCCAAAAAACTGCAAAAAAGCTCAATGCAGTAATAGTCCCATGGAAAAAGGGATCACACACATGGAGGAAGATGCTGGAATGCAGGGACAACATAGAGCATCAAATCATCTGGCATACAAAAATGGGATCCTCACTCTTCTAGTTTGACAACTGGACTGGCCTAGGAGCACTCTATATCATTGGGCCAACTGAATTTGCAATTGGTGAATCTAATACACAATGTGAATGATGTCCTGCAAGATGGAGCCTGGAATGTGACAAGCTTTTAGAGAGCTTGCCACAGGAATTTGCAATGCACATAGTAGAATCTGTAAGACCTCCAATCAGAGAAGACATTGTGTGGGAATTATGGAAAAGAAGGAACAGTTGCAAGTATGGAGAAATAGTAACTGCTAGTAGAGTCATATATCAGATTTCCACCACATTGTAGGCTCTAGCCCAACTCAGAAAGCCAGGTATCAATGTCCCTCACAAGTGGCAAGATCTCCTGAACATGATGGAAAACTACACTACAAGACTGAATTACAACAAAGTTGTCTGGGAATTCCCAATGGATGGATGGCTCAAAGTCAATACTGATGGAGCATCTAGAGGAAATCCAAGAAGGAGTGAAATAGGTTTCTGTGTGAGGAATGAAGAAGGAGAGATTCTACATGCACCGGGCAAAGAAATCACAGAAGGATCAAATACAATAGCAGAAGCAGTAGCAATTGTAGAGGCCCTAAAATTCTGCCATTCTCACAACTATTCCCACATATGGCTTCAAACATACTCAATGCTTCTGAACAACATAATCAATGGCATATAGAAGCCACCTTGGTGTATAGCTGATCAAGTGGAAGAGGTGCTTCAACTGAAAGAAGCCTTCTCACTTAAAGTGACACACATATACAGGGAGGGAAACAAACTAGCTGACCATCTAGCAAACTATGCTCTAGAAGCTGGGAGAATAGAATGCCATGATTTCTGGCAGCTAGACTCACAAGGCAGAAGGATACTAAATGAAGACAAATTGCAATGTCCTTACATAAGAGTGCAGGTAGCAAAATAACAAGCAAGAAAATGGGACAATGGCTTCACACTTAGCTGCAGACATATGACCACAGACTGGGATCACACAATGCTTACAGCCAATCTATTCATTTGACTTGTTTGCTATCTCTGCAGGGTACACTGGTGGAACTATTGTGGTATCACCAAAGAGTCTGTTGGAGGTTACAACAATAGTAATGAGGAAAGAAGGGAGCAGAGGCCACATACTAACATGCTGCTACTTTTTGTAGGAAACACTGGAGCAATCAGTTTACTGTTGTTTGCAGGAAAGAAGAGCTGGAGCTTACTGCTGCAAATGCATCACAAATTGCAACTGCAACAATTGTTTGGGACCTCCTCCCTAGTTTATAATAAATGGTCTACCATGGAACAACACCACACAAGTGATACACCACATAGCCAGTCATCAACTAAGCCCCAAGCACATGATCTCTCAAGAAGACATCAACTGCCCACCGTAGCACTCACCAACACCACAAATCAGACACCTGCCCAACCTCCTCAACTCACAGACACACCAAAACCAGGAAAACCTGAAGAATAAAAGGCACAAACACACAACCAAGGCGCCACACACTTTAACAACCTCACTAGCCTTCTCTACTTGTCCTTCTAGCCTTGCAATGCTACAGCAAAAATCAGTCAACTCATGCCTAACATCTTCCATAAACAACAACATTCACATCAGCAACACATCTACAACAATTACTCAATGACACACAATTTGGTCCAGTTAGTTGCTGAAGAAGCAATGTGTGGTATCAACATTTTTAATGCTCATTCCCTTGCTACTTTAGTAACCACACTGGTCCCCAAGCACACTGAACAACTCCATCATAACACCAAATTAATCAACCAGCTCAATATCAACACAGGAAGAGCCACACACATCACTGCCAAATCAGAAAAAGACAAATCCTGAGAGCAGCAAATTCAGCACACAAACCAACTGATACACCAACAACAGAAGAAACACAATCAAAGAAACATCAATCACTTTTCTCAGAATCAAAGGACCAATGTCACCTTTGAATTCTGCAAACTTACAAGGATATGAGGCACCTTGAGCTGGCCTAGGCCATTGCTGCAGTTGCAGTGTGTGGTATTAGCACTCTTAGTGCTCATTTTATTGCAATAATCGCTATGGTCCTTCTCATATCCTCTCAAGAAAAACTTTAACAAAATGCAACAACCAATCAACTCTCAGCTACACAAAAGCAGCAACATAAACTCACCTCAGAAGAAGTAACAAGCCACACAAGCACAAACAGCAGATGATCAACTGAAACACACACAGAGAACATTCAAACGGCAACAACTTCACCACATCAGGTCTGCCAGACACTCAACTACTGCCACAAAAGAAGACAGAATTGGCAATCAGCACAAACAACACAGAAAGTCACACCAACGGAACACACTGAACTCACATTTGGTCAACAGAAAGCACACCCAGCAGAAGCAGCACAACTCTCACAGGCACAAAAAACTAGCTCATCATTCAAAGCTCAACAACATGATGGAAACAAAACAATGCTCACACCTAGCTACCAAAAGACAGAATCATCTTCACCACTCAATCACAGGGGACATCTTGAGAGTCATCTTCAACTTGGCTTTTGCCGTCAAGGCCAAAGCAAACTTGAAGACAACATTTACCTTTTTGTCGCACTCTTGAAAACTCTTTGATGGAGGTGAACCTGATCAAGCTACGTTCATGCCAACAATGTTGGATAAGATAAGAAAAGGCGTTGGTTAGCCTTGGAGAAGAGCCAAGCGTTCAACCATTCAAAATTTTGGCTATGGACGAAATTAGAAGTTGAAGACGTACATTTGTGTTTATTGATGCAGGTCAACCTGATCATGATACGTTTAAACCTTCAAGACCATTCACGAGAAGTCAAGCTAAAGAGCTTCATGATGCACATTTGATGGTGAAGAAGATCCAAGCGTTTGGCGTGTGAAGTTTGCGTTTGGAATATATTATTTTATAGTTATGGAAGACATTAATTCATACTTGTTTTGGAGTCCTGCGTGACTATTTCTTAAACTTAGCCAAATTGTGGCCTTTTTGTTAATTAGTTGTTTCCTAGTTGATTTAGGTTAACTAGTTATTCTTTTCCTAGTTGATTTAGGTAAAGGCTCATTCTATATAAGCCTAAACACTTCATTATTTTGAGAACCTTTTGACATTATTATCAATCAAAAACCGGCAGCATATTGCTCCCAAAATCGTGTGAATTAACTTGTCCAATTTTGGTGTGATTCAAAATTGAACTTGTTCCTTTGTTTGATCGAACAATTTGCAAGACCATTGTTATCTTGAGGGTTGTTCGTATAGTATAGGTACTCCGTGAATTCATCAAGAAGGTAAGTAGACTAGTTCCTACTTGTTGTCTTGATAGTTCATTGAGCGTCTTACTTCTATCTTTTGTTTTCTTATTTTCGCTTTTTATATTGCATCAAGGGGTTCCATTTGCAGTTGATTATATTGCTTAAGAGCATAGAATCAGTTTCTAGCCAAATTTTAGTGATGTTATGTGAGTTGGAGTATCTCAACGCTTCTAAGATTGCTAGTGTTTCTGCATTTGTGTTAGTTCCTGGCATGCATTCAGTCCCTAGGGCATCTATGAGGTCCCCCTCCTTGTTTCTTACACAGTAACCAATGGAGCTTCTTCCTGGGTTTCCTCTTGATGTTCCATCCGTATTGATCTTTACCCATCCTATGGATGGTGGCACCCAGGTGACCTTTTTGTAGTCCAGCTTTGGGGTGTGATTTTCTAGCTTCTGGATAAGGTCTTGCCATTTATGTGGAGCATTGAGTCCTGGCTTCCTTGTATGTACCAAATTCTGCAGGGTTGTAGAGATTTGATATATTACTCTGCCAGTTGTGACTGCTTCCCCATGTTTGTGACTGTTTCTCCTTTTCCATAATTCCCATATGATGCATGCTGGAATTACTTGTATTATTGGTTTCCATCTGTTGACTGTTTGTGCTGTCCAGCATCTTATTATGGCTTGAGGGAAAGTTAGATTCTCAGTTGGGATTCCTGCTGCTTGCATGAAGTATTTCCAGACTTTACTGGCAGTATTTGATGTGTAGAAGAGATGAGTGATGCTTTCCTCTTTTGGTTCAATGCAACACCAGCATTTTGAAGGGAGTTGGTATCCCCACACTTTAAGAATGTCATCAAGTGGTATTTTGGTTTTCCAGACTCTCCACATGAAGAATGCAATTTTGAACGGGAGCCCTTTCACCCAAATCTTTTCGTATGCCAGTTTTGGATCCTCCCTTTTCCTTAAGTATTCCCATGCTGATTTGACTGTGAAGTGGCCTTGGTTCTGGAGCATCCAGAAGGGAATGTCCATCATGTTTGCTGCCCCAGGTGGCTTGATTGAGTTTACAATGTATTCTACCCATTTCTGAGGCAGGTGAGCTGTGAGTTGTTGAAGATCCCAGTTTTCACTTTGTATCATGTCATTCACATTTTGGATTGTTTCATCTATGGGAAAATCTGTTAGAGTTAGGAAGTAGAGGGCTCCCAATCTGGTCCAATTGTCATACCAGAAAAATGAGGATCCCATTTTCAGTTGCCAGCCAATTTGGTGCTCAATGATATCTCTGCATTCCAGCATCTTCTTCCAGACCTGTGATCCTTTCCTCCATTAGACCGTTACTGCATTATGTGTTTTGCAGTATTTCTGTGACATGTAGGCACTCCATAGGCTAGGTTTTGTTCTAAAGTTCCACCAAAGCTTGCAAAATAAAGCTTTTGACATGTCGTGCAGTGATCTGAAGCCTGCTCCTCCTTCTTGTTGTGGTAGACACAGATTGTCCCAAGATGACCAGTGTCTGCTGGTGCCTCCAGTTGTGCTACTCCAAAAAAATTGGGCAAGTAGCTTATGTATATTGTTGATCACTTGTTTGGGAGGATTTACTGCTGATAGGAGATGTATTGGCATGCTTTGCAGGACATGCTTGATCAAAATGGATCTTCCTCCTATGGAGAGTAGTTTCCCTTTCCATGACTGCAGTCTGTCTTGAATTTTGCTCACAATGGCTTGGTAATAGATGATCTTCTTTCTTGAGTAGAAGATAGGGCAGCCCAGGTATGTGAAAGGGAAGTTCTGCCTTCCAATTCCTGTGATTCTTTCTGTTCTTTCTACTATGGCAGTTGTGACCGAGTTATGCATATAAGTGGCAGATCTATTCTTGTTTATTAGCTGTCCAGAGGCTGCTTCATATGCCTTTAGTGTCTCCATGATCATGTGCAGAGTGTTGGCTTCTGTTGATGAGAAAATGATCATGTCGTCCGCATATGCTAGGTGATTGATTCTCGGACTTCTCCTTGGCATTCCAAAACCTTTGAAGCTTTTGTTCGAGTGCAGTGAATTTAAACCTCTGGAGAGTGCTTCTGCAGCAATGATGAAGAGGGTAGGAGATAAAGGGTCTCCTTGCTTGACTCCTCTTGTTGATTTGAAGAAGCCTCTTGGTTGACCGTTGACGAGGATTGAATACCAATTGTCGTTTAGTATGTCCATGATCATACCTATGAAGGTTTCATCAAAACCCATTTTCCTGAAGACCTTTGCTATATACAACCAAGATACTCTGTCGAAAGACTTGGTCATGTCCAGTTTGATATGACATTCTATCTTAGCTCGATAGTCGGTCATATTTACAAAAAAGATGGGTAGTGAATCTAGGTCAACTATGCACAAAATTACATGTATTCCTAATTCTACCAAGTGCGTGTTTCTTCTAGTACAAAAGATTCTGCCTTTAGCAAAAGGATGGGTTGTTCTAAGGAGTATATTATATGACAATCGAAAGTGTTCTTCAATTTTGCTTTGACTTTTGGAAGGAAAGCATAATTGAAGATTACTGTCAAGAGTAGTCCATATAATATCTAGTTTGCATTGATATTCTTTGGTGCTTGTGGAATTGTGGTGGAGTGTATTCACTGTCCATGAGTATGTGCCCTTTTGTTTGCTGCCGTTTATCCTGCTGATCCTTTCCTGCTTTCTTTGAGTTTTCCGCATTCCAAAAGATTGTTTCCAGTGGTGCCTCTCTTGCTGCTTCTCAGGTGATGGCATTGTTGTTTCTTGCTCTGATTTCTTCTTCTGGTAGTTCTTCCTTTGCTGACTTTGCTTGATTAAGCTTTGCTCTTGTGCTGAGTGTTCATTCAATTTACTGCCCTTGTTTGTGTTGCTGATGCCTTGGATGTCTCTGCTGCTGCTGTTTCTTGAGTGGGAGAGAATCTGCTTGTCTTCTGCCTTTTGTGCTAATGTTGATGCTGTTGAGTTGTTGAGAGTGTGGCTGCTGATTTCTGTAATGATGTTACCTGTGAGTTGTCCTGGCCTACTCAGTGTTATTCTTGTTGAGTTTCCCCTGTTGCCATTGTGTGCTGGTGTTTGAAAATACTGCCTAAACAATTTTATCACACCTCCAGGTTGAGCATGGTAACATGCTAATACCACTGGATAGTGCTCTAAAATCGTATAGGTATTATTATCATTCTCGACACTATGTGTATGTGCAAACAGTATTGTGCTTGTATGTAGCTGGGATCGATCAACTTCTTCCTTGCAGTATGTCTTTATGTTCTTTGTAAGCTTGAATTCATGAAAAAGGTGTCTTCTAGCAGAATCTGTAGTCCATTTCATTGATTTCTTCATTCTATGTCTTAGAACATCTTCTGGTCTCCAACAGAAAGTATATGGTCTTAATCTAGCAATAGTCGACCAGTTCAAATCATTCTTCTTTCTTGGTTCTATTTTTGTTCCGATCTTCTCCTCCCTTCCAGTGGAATGAGTACATTGTACTAATACCACCAACTGGAAGTTCGTCGAAGAGTACGGCATTGATACATTTCCATTTCCTTTGATAGCATTTATTGATCTGAGCATATCCAAGTAGTAAGAGTTACTCTGTTCCAGTTCCTTAGTGGTAGTGTGGCCTGGTGCAATAGTTAACCAATTCAAAGCATTCTTTGTCCTTGATTCTATGCGTGCTCCTATCTTCTCCTCCCTTCCAGTGGAATGAGTAACTTGTACTAATACCACCAGCTGGAAGTTCGTCGAAGAGTAGGACATAGATATGTTTTTATTCCCTGCAAAAAAGAAAGCTATGTTAGTGTCCAATTGTGTCATCCTTGCTAGTTTGCTGCTCTTCTGGAAAGTTTTGTGTGTTTTCTGTTGATCAATGTGTTCTGTTGTATTGAGTGAATTGAGGTGCTGCTGGTCAGTGAACTTCCAGGTTTTGTCTTCTATCTGCTGTCTATCCCTTGGATGATCAGCCATTGCCCAGTCATTTGGCATGAAACTGAGCAGCATGGTCCTTATGAGCAGCATGAAACTGAGCAGCATGGTCCTCATGTTGGCAGTAGAAGGATTGTGGCTTTTTTCCTCGACAAAGGTCATCTGCATATCATCAGTTGCCCATGGCTTTTTGGTAGTTGAATTGCTCCTTTCCTTATTGTTAAGAGGTTGTGCAACAAGCCCTTTATGTCTAATTAGCATCGGCATTACATGTTCCTGCAAAGTAATAGAAGTTAGCAAGCTATTGTTCCTCCCAGAGAGGTGTCTTTCCAGTGACACCAGGCTGTGTTGCCTTTCCAGTATTGTCAGATGCCTCAAAGATGTTTCTGATGATGTGGCCTGGTTAGAGGGAAATCCAAGTGCTCTAATTGCTCGAGGTATATTGCAAGAAAATCCCTTTGGCTGTAACTGCTGCTTTGATATGAACGTTAACTGCTGCTTTTCTTTTTTGGTGCTAGCCTGTTGCCCAAAGATAAATCTGCTGCCCAAATCCAGTATTGGATGGACATCAACAGTAGTTTTGTTAGTCCTGCAAAATAGAAAGTTGTTATTTCTAAACAGCAGATAGTTATCTGTCATTTCCATTTCCTGTTTCTTGCTACTTACCACAGAAACTTGCAAACAACACTGAATGTGTTTCTGGTAATGTGGTTTATGGAAAGCAAGAGTCC
>MCJB01002688.1:2237-13698 GCA_002018475.1 Nicotiana obtusifolia | reverse complement strand
AAGTCCTGGGGATCCTCCGAAGAAGCACCGTTGAAGGTAGTGGTGAAGAGCTTGGTGAACCTATCCAGTCTCCACAAAGCATCGGCGGACATGGCCGCCCCACAGCCGGCCTGAGCTACTGCTCCCGGCTGGACTGTCACAGCTGGCTGAACTGCTGGAACCTGAGCCTGGGGAGCTACTTGCTCCAGAGTACGAGTAGCAGTAATCTGAACCCCTTCTCCAGCCCGAGGAGTGGCTGGTGCTGCCGGAAGTAAGCCCGCTCGGATGACATTCTCCATAAGGCCCACCAGTCGGACCAAAACATCTTGAAGAACTGGGGTGGTAATAAACCCCTCGGGGACCTGAGCTGGGCCCACCGGAGCTGCTGGGGTCGGAACCTCCTCTTCAAGATCAATCTGAGGTTCCGCCGCTGGTGCTGCTGCAGGAGGCTGAGTCCTGCCCCTGCCTCGACCCCTAGCACGACCTCGGCCTCACCCTCTACCCCGCGTGGAAGATGTTGCTGGGGTTTCGGGCTGCGGAGCGGTAGACGAGGAAGCGCGTGTTCTCGCCATCTGTGAAAGAACA
This sequence comes from Nicotiana obtusifolia, assembly GCA_002018475.1. NCBI lineage: Eukaryota > Viridiplantae > Streptophyta > Magnoliopsida > Solanales > Solanaceae > Nicotiana > Nicotiana obtusifolia. The sequence goes on along the minus strand of MCJB01002688.1, from coordinate 13,134 downwards.
GAGTAGGAATCCAATTAGCATTTGAGAAGAAGGCCGTATGACAAGAATGAACAAATGTGAAATTTTTACTAACTCTGTAGCCTCTGGGGGATAAATACAGACGTCTCCGTACCGATCTCTCAGACTCTACCGAGTTTGTCTGTGAACTGTGAGGCCTATGTAAACCTAGGGCTTTGATACCAACCTGTCACGATCCGGATTTCCCACCCTCGGGCGTCGTGATGGCGCCTACTAGTGAAAGCCAGGCAAGCCAGTCAATCGGACTAATTACCACGTTTCTATTTACGAATTCATTACATCACAAATGCATCAACTGAAAGGTAGTAATTCAACAAGCGAAATAAACACCAAGTTAGTAATTTACACACAACTATCGCCAATAAACTATCCACAACGGTCTACCCAAGATCTGGTGTCACAGTTTCACAGACTATTTAAGAGTACTACAAACAGGGTCTGAAGAATATAACAAAATTCTGTTTCTGGACTACATAGAAGAAACAGATACAAGAAATGCACAGGGGACTCCAAGATCCGCGGACGTCTACAGAACTACCTTGGGTCGCCTGGAAATCAGAGGCTAGAAGCTTCCTACTGTTCGTAGCCTGCGGCACTGAGATTTGCACAAAAGAGTGCAGAGTGTAGTATCAGCACAACCGACCCCATGTGTTGTTAAGTTCCTAGCCTAACCCCAGCGAGGTAGTGACGAGGCTAGGACCAGACTTCAGATAAACCTGTGCAATCTTAAGCATATATGTATCTACAGCAGAAGATAAAATACATAAACAATTTAAACAGGGAAAAGGAAAACATACATCGGAACAGCAGACAAATAAAACAAAAGGAATCATCAAAGAGTAAGAAGGAAAACTGCAATTCAGCTTTTAACACAGACGAAATGAAATACAATCCACCCTTTTTCCTCCAGTAACCTCTTGTTGCAGTCGTGCAACCCATTCCCACTTACAGTAACCTCGTATGGCAGGCGTGCCACCCGCTCCCACATACATCACATCTCGTGGCAGGCGTACCACCCGCTCCCACTTACATTATATACCGTGGTAGGCGTACCACCCGCTCCCACTTTCACATTATCTCGTGGCAGGCGTGCCACCCGCTCCCACTTTCACAATATCTCGGGGCAGGCGTGCCACCCGCTCCCACTTTCAATATATACTGTGGTAGGTGTACCACCCGCTCCCACTTTCATTATATCTCGTGGCAGGCGTTCCACCCGCTCCCACTTTCATTGTCACACAATTCACAAGAAGTCCCGACAAGGGAACAAGCAACATAGCAACTTCCCAACAAGGGAAACAAATAACAGCAAACAATCATCCTAGCCAGGGGGAATTCAGCTATAACCAAACCAAACTTGACTCCTATTTAGCTCAATCAATGTTAGTACTCAATTACAGTCGAAACTCTACAATTAACCTCCCAACCTAATTATCATTTTATTAACTCTAGACACGACTCTACTAATGTGACACTGGACCCCTTAAACCTCTACGAACTCCTTAGAAACTACCCACAATTTTGACACTGGACCCTTTAAACTCCTACAAACTCCTTACCCAACTAGTCTAGTTAACCATCAACTTTATACCGAATAAAAGAAGGCTAGAACCATAACCAAAAGGAACAACTAAAATGAAGAAACCTTGTGGTAGGCGTACCACCCGCTCCCACATGCAACACATCATACCAAATCAAAGATAATATTCAACAATTCGAACAATAGTTGCACAGCGGTTATCCATATACGACCCACGGTCGTGCGTGACACCAACATATAGACACTCGTCACCATGCCTATATGTTGTTCTCAACAAGGAGCAATTTAACAAAGAAGACACGATTTCTAATCCCTCAAGCTAAATTTAGAGCAAACACTTACCTCGCTCTGCAACAACTTCCTAGACTTCCAACAATTCCTTAAGCCCAACCTTTTATGGGTGCTCACGAACTTTAGGTGGATACAATCGAGGCTAACAAGCTACAACTTGGCAGGGTGCCTTAACTCAGCTGAAATCTTGGTACAATCTACAGCAATTTGAGCCGGTTCTTGGGTTAGAGAGTGGGGTTTCTTGTAATTAATTTTGGGGCTTGAAGGGAGTGATTTCACGGTTCTCTTTCGGCTTAAATTGGGGCTATTTACGACGAGTTGCAGCTGGTTCTTGGTGGGTTTAAATGGGAAGAGCTGGGTTGGTAATTGGAGGTTGATGACTATATTGTGGATATGTTTCTCACGGATTTTGGGGTTGTTTCAAGGTGATTTTGGAGGTCGATTTGTTGGGGTTTGGGGGGTGTTTTGGAGAGGTTTCTGAGGTAATTGACGAAACAAGGGGGTTTTTGGATGTTAGGGTTCCTAGTTCCTATTTATAGTGGGTCAAAATTCGGGACAAAAATAAAATTTCAGGTGTCCGGAATGCGATCACATTCTGGTCGCAAACTCAACATGCGGTCCGCATTTGGATCGCATTTCTGGCATGGAAGTTGGCCCAAAACTTTACCTCATTCTGCGATCTCACTGTGGGATTTGCGGTCCGCATTTCTCACCGTATTTTTGACATAAAGCTTGCCCACTTCTCTGTTCCACTCTGCGATACAGGCAGCCAAATTTGCGGTCCGCATTTCAGACAGCATTTCTGGCATGAATCTTGCCCAGAAATTTGTCCAAGTATGCGATGCCTGTGTAAGATATGCGGTCCGCATGTGTGAAATGCGACCGCATATCCTGCATTACTTACCATTTTGAACTCTTCTCTTAATTATTAGATTCTTATACCTCATACCCCGCAAGGATGTTAAAATTGCATAATTACATTTGTACTTAAAATAAGCCAAATCTAGTCAATTAGTATTATATGTGTTTCTACGACGCATCGGGCTGTTACATGTAGTGACAACGGTTGGGGTGCAAAGGTTTGTGGGGAGGCTGAAGTGAATTGATTAGGGAATGAATATAGGGAAGGGAAGTGGGGTGGTTGTGGAAGCGTCATCATGGCTAAATGTGCTAGCTCTCGAATATGTTGTACTTCTTCTCTCGGCAACTCCATTTCCTTAGCCATTCTGGCAACGAGTTCATCCTTTCGGGTATCGTCTTTTTTTTCCGATTGCCCTGGGTTGTTGGCTATTACTATTGCGTTTTTGGTCTGGTCGACGATAGGAGAAATATTTCCCTCGGATATTAGATTGTACAGTGGCTCAGCCAATTTTACGTATCAACAAAAACAAAACTATGTTCTCGGGGGAAAAATAAAGCAATAAAGCAACAAAAAAGAATAAGTAGAAGTTAGTTTCAGAGACTATGTAAATATAAGCACATAGAGCAATTACTTCACGTATTCAGGTAAGCGTGTTTCCTAAGATACGAGGGAGCTCTCTTTTCTAGAGGTAAGCCTATGTCGCAAATGTTTTACGAACGAGTAAATTTTCACACATTTCGATCATGAGCAAGCTTTAGATTTCATTGATAGGTTTTGGATCACAATAGATGGGGGCAGTGGTTGCAACATTGTCTTCAATGTTCAATATAATACATGGGATCATAGGTTCACCCTGAGGGATATAAAAGGGGGTACAAGATAAAGTGAAATCAACCAAACACTTAATAATCGTCCTCGGAGTCATCTCCCGAGCTTTATTCTTCAGGCTCCTCCTTAGTGTCCTCTTCGACTTCTTTTTCCTAATCGTCATTGTTGTACTCTAGTTCTTCCTCGGGATCCTCCTTTGGGTTTGTTTCTTACTCATTCTATATGCCCTCAATCACCTGCTTGTCGTCCTCTAGTGGTGGTAACTTGTGGTCGACCGATCTAGGACCTCATATCGATGCATGATAGTGGTGACGAGATAGTGGGCCAAGATCTCGTGATATATTTATAGAGCTACTAATGTATCCTCCAGTGCGGTCAATCCTTCTCTGCTAGGTCAGGCCAACTCATCCTCCTTGTTGATCCACACGAAGTACTTAGGCGTGCACCAGGAACTATGCCCCATCGGCTTCATGAAGTAGTCGTGACATTCATCTTGAAGCCTCCTCATCCTCGGGAATGGAATTTGTCCGATATATCCAATGGGAGTTGCGTCTTGGCCATTTTTGACCTGCAGCGGCGAGCGTACTCTTGAAACGACTCTGAAGGTTTCATATGCAAATTCACCAAAGCGAACACACGTGGAGTGATCTCGGTATTAAGTCTAAAGTGATTCATAAAATCCTCCACCACTGTCCTGCTACTCTCTCCTATTATTGGATGCGTAACTTGGATTGTGGGATTTGTAGTGACAACGGTTGGGGTACGGCGGTTTGTCGGGTGGCTGAACTGAATTGATCAAGGATTGAACCTATGGAGGGGAAGCGGAGTGGTTGCGGAAGCGTTGTCGCAGCTAAATGTGCTAGGTCCCAGATATGTTGTACTTCTTCTCTCGGGAACTCAAATGTCGGAGCTATTCCGATAACGTGTTCATCATTTTGAGTATCGTCTTTTTTTCCCGATTACCCTAGGTTGTCGGCTATTACTAGAGCGTTTTTGGTAAGGTCGTCGGTTGCAGAAATATTTCCCTTGGATATTGGATTGTACAGTGACTCAGCCAATTTTACGTGTTAACACGAACCAGACTATGTTTTCAGGGGTAAAATAAAGCAATAAAGCAAGAAAAAAGAATAAGTAGAAGTTAGTTTTAGAGATTTTATAAATATAAACACATAGAAAAATTAATTCACGTATTTAGGTAAGCGTGTTTCCTAAGATACGAGGGACCTCTCTTTTCTGGAGGTAGGCATATGTCGTAAACGTTTTATGAACAATTAGATTTTCACACATTTCGATCATGAGCAAGCTTTAGTTTTCATTTATAGGTTTTGAGGATTACAATAGATCGGAGCAGTTGTTACAACATTGTTTTCAAAGTTCAAAAGATCATGTTGGCTCGGAGGTTCGCCCTTAGGGAAAGAAAAGGGGGTACAAGATAAAGTGAAATCTACCAGATACTTAATAGTCTTCCCCGGAGTCGTCTCCCGAGCTTTTTTCTTCAGGCTCCTCCTCAGTGCACTCTACGACTTCTTCTTCCTAATCGTCATTGTTGTACTCTATTTCTTCCTCGGAATCCTCCTTTGGCTCTGTTTCTAACCCATTCTATATGCACTCCATTAACTTAGTGTCGTCCTCTAGTGGCGGTAACTTGTGGTCGACCGATCTGGAACCACCTATTGATGCATGGGGGTGGTGACGAGTTAGTAGGCCATGATCTCGTGATGTATTTATAGAGCTGCTAATGTATCCTCCAGTACGGTCAATCCTTCTCTGCTAGGTCAGGCCAACTCATCCTCCTTGTTGATCCACACAAAGTACTTAGGCATGCAGCAGGAATTCTGCCCCATTGGCATCATGATCAAGTCGTTACATTCATCTTGAAGCCTCCTCATCCTCGTGAATGGAATTTGTCCAATATAATCCAATGGGAGTTGCGTGTTTGCCATATTGGACCTCCAGCGCCGAGCGTACTCTTGAAATGACTCCGAGGGTTTCATCTACAAATTTACCAAAGTGAACATGCTTGGAGTAATCTCGGTATTAAGTCTTAAGTGATTCATAAAATACCCCACCATGTCCTGCTACTCTCTCCTATTCTTGGGTTCTTTCCGGGTATACCGAGTAAGGGCTTCTCCCATCAAACATCTTATAAACAACTTCCTTTTTAGTTTTACATTTCTTCCGAACACAACCAACTTGTCACACTAGGCCCTCAAATGCGCGCGGGGATCATCCGTTCCATCAAAGATGTCAAACTTAGGGGGATTATTCCCTGCGGGATTGTCAACACTGGATGTATACATAAGTCCGCATAATTCCGGTTCTCGCTTCCTCGAGCAACCTGGAAATTCTTCATCTTCTTTCTCGACATTCGCAATTGTTCTAACACTGACTCCTCTTCCTTGTACTCTATTTCATTTTCAATCTCAACAAATTGATCGATGTCGTATGGCACACTAGCAGTGACGGGCGTGGTAAATGTAGGGTCAGAGGTGGCATATACGGGCGGAACATACCGCTCGTGTGTGGAGGTGTGTGGTGCAGGCATGTGCTGGGTCTAGTTGTTGGCAAAAATGACGCTATCACGAGGAGGGTGTGAACTAAAGTTGTGGGGGCTTGTGGATTATATGGTTTTTGGACATATCTTAGGAAATATGGTGTATGAATAGGAGGATTTGGCGGATTTGTTGGGTTTACTGGATGTGTAACTTGGATTATGGGATTTGTAGTGACAACGGTTGGGGTACAGCGGTTTGTCGGGTGGTTGAAGTGAATTGATCAAGGATAGAACCTAGGGAGGGGAAGCGGAGTGGTTGCGGAAGCTTTGTCGCGGCTATATGTGCTAGGTCTCGGATATGTTGTACTTCTTCTCTCACGAACTCCGTTTCCTGAGCCATTCTGCCAACATGTTCATCATTTCGGGTATCATTTTTTTTCCGATTGCCCTGGGTTTTCGGCTACTACTAAAGAGTATTGGTTAGGTCGTCGGTTGCAGAAACATTTCCCTTGGATATTAGATTTTACGGTGACTCAACCAATTTTACGTGTCAACACAAACCATAGTATGTTTTCAGAGGTAAAATAAAGCAATAGAGCAAGAAAAAAGTACAAGTAGAAGTTAGTTTTAGAGATTGTATAAATATAAGCACGTAGAGCAATTAATTCACGTATTAAGTAAGCGTGTTTCCTAAGATACTAGGGACCTCTCTTTTCTGGAGGTAGGCCTATGTCGCAAACATTTTACTAACAATTAGATTTTCACACATTTCGATCCTGAGCATGCTTTAGTTTTCATTGAGAGGTTTTGGATTACAGTAGATAGGAGTAGTGGTTACAACATTGTTTTCAAAGTTCAAAAGATTAGGTTGGCTCATAGGTTCGCCCTTAGGGAAATTAAAGGGGGTACAAGATAATTTGAAATCAACCAGACAGTTAATAATCTTCCCCGTAGTCATCTTCCGTGCTTTCTTCATCAGGCTACTCCTCAGTGTCCTCATCGACTTCTTCTACCTAATCGTCAGAGTTGTACTATAGTTCTTCCCCGGGATCCTCATTTGGCTCTGTTTCTGGCTCATTATATATGCACTCAATAAACTTATTGTCGTCCTCTAGTGGCGGCAACTTGTGGTCGACCGATATGGAACCTCCTATTGAAGCATGGCGGTTATGAGGAGATAGTGGGCCATGATCTCGTGCTATATTTATTGAGCTACTAATGTATCCTCCAGTACGGTCAATCTTTTTCAGGTAGGTCAGGCCAACTCGTCCTCCTTGTTGAGCCACACGAAGTACTTAGGCGTGCACCAGCAATTCTGCCCCATTGGCATCATGATCAAGTCGTTACATTCATCTTGAAGCCTTCTCACTCTCGGGAATGGAATTTGTCCAATATAATCCAATGGGAGTTGCGTCTTTGCCATTTTGGACCTCCAGCGGCGAGCGTACTCTTCAAATGACTCCGAGGGTTTCATTTGCAAATTTACCAAAGCGAACATGCCTGGAGTAATCTTGGTATTAAGTCTTAAGTGATTCATAAAATCCTCCACCATGTCCTGCTACTCTCTCCTATTCTTGGGGTCTTGCCAGGTATACCGAGTAAGGGCTTCTCCCATCAAACACCTTATAAAAAACTTCCTTTTTAGTTTTTCATTTCTTCCAACAACAACCAACTTGTCACACTAGGCCCTCAAATGCGCGTGGGGATCATCTGTTCCAGCAAAGATGTCAAACTTAGGGGGATTATTCCCTGTGGGATTGTCAACGCTGGGTGTATTCATAAGTCCGCATAATTCTGTCTCTCGCTTCCTCGAGCAACCTGGAGATTCTTCATTTTCTTTCTCGACACTCGCAACTATTCTAACACTGACTCCTCTTCCTTGTACTATGTTTCATTTTCAATCTCAACAAATTGATCGATGTCGTATGGCACACTGGCAGTGACGGGCATGGTAAATGTAGTGTCTGAGGTGGCATATACGGGTGGAACATACCGCTCGTGTTTGGCGGTGTGTGGTGCAGGCATGTGCTGGGTCTAGTTGTATGCAAAAGTGACGCTATCACGAGGAGGGTATGAACTCAATTCGTGTTGGCTTTTGGATTATGTGGTTTTTGGACATAACTCGGGACATATGGTGTATGTATAGGAGGATTTGGCAGATTTGTTGTGTCCATTAGATGTGTAACTTGGATTGTGGAATTTGTAGTGACAACAGTTGGGGTACGGCAGTTTGTCTAGTGGCTGAAGTGAATTGATTAGGGATTGAACCTAGGGAAGGAAGCGTAGTGGTTGCGGTAGCGACGTCACGACTAAATGTGCTATGTCCCGGATACGTTTTACTTCTTCTCTCGGTAACTCCTTTTCCTGAGCCATTTTGGAAACGTGTTCATCATTTCGGATATCGTCTTTTTTTCCCGATTGCCCTAGATTATCAACTATTACTAGAGTATTTTTTGTCAGGTCGTCAGTTGCAGAAATATTTCGCTTTGATACTAGATTGTACAGTGACTCAGATAATTTTACGTTTCAACAAAACCAGACTATGTTTTCGGGGTAAAATAAAGCAATAAAGCAAGGAAAAAAGAATAAGTAGAAGTTAGTTTTAAAGATTGTATAAATATAAGCACATTGAGCTATTAATTGACGTATTTAGGTAAGCGTGATTCATAAGATACGAGGGATCTCTCTTTTCTGAAGGTAGGCCTATGTCGCAAACGTTTTAAGAACAATTAGATTTTCACACATTTCGATCCTGAGCAAGATTTAGTTTACATTGATAGGTTTTGGATTACAATAGATTGGAGCAGCCGTTACAACATTGGTTTCAAAGTTCAAAAGATCACGTTGGCTCATAGGTTCGGGGGTGCTAGATAATGTGAAATCAACCAGACACCTAATAATCGTCCAAGGATTCATATCCCGAGTTTTCTTCTTCAGGCCCCTCCTCAGTGTCCTCTTCAACTTCTTCTTCCAAATCGTCATTATTGTAATCTAGTTCTTCCTCGGGATCCTCCTTTGGCTCTGTTTCTGACTCATTCTATATGCAGTCAATCAACTTATTGTCGTCCTCTAGTGGCTACAACATGTGGTCGACCGACCGGGAACCACCTATTGACGCGTGGCGGTGGTGACGAGATAGTGGGCTATGATCTCGTGATATATTTATAGAGCTACTAATGTATCCTCCAGTACGGTCAATCCTTTTCTGGTAGGCCAGGCCGACTCGTCCTCTTTGTTGATCCACACGAAGTACTTAGGCGTGCACCAGGAATTCTGCCCCATTGGCAAAAGTGACACAATCACGAGTAGGGTGTGGACTAAATTGGTGGTGGCTTGTGGATTATTTGGTTTTTGGACTTAAATCGGGAAATATGGTGTATGTATTGGAGGATTTGGGGAATTTGTGGGATTTACTAGATGTGTAACTTGGATTGTGGGATTTGTAGTGACAATGGGCGGGCTACGGCAGTTTGTCGAGCGGCTGAAGTGAATTGATCAAGGGTTGAACCTAGGGAGGGGAAGGGCAGTGGTTGCGGAATCGCCGTCACTGCTATATGTGCTAGGTCCCGTATATGTTGTACTTCTTCTCTCGGGAACTCCATTTCCTAAGCCATACGGGCAACATGTTTATTATTTCGGGTATCATCTTTTTTTCACGATTGCCCTGGGTTTTCGACTATTGCTAGAGCGTTTTGGTTAGGTTGTCGGTTGCAGAAACATTTCCCTTGGATATTAGATTGTACAGTGACTCAGCCAATTTTACGCGCCAACACAAAGCAGACTACGTTTTCGGGGGTAAAATTAAGCAATAAAGCAAGAAAAAAGTATAAGTAGAAGTTAGTTTAGAGATTGTATAAACATAAGCACATAGAGCAATTAATTCACATATTTAGGTAAGCGAGTTTCCTAAGATACGAGGGACCTTTTTTTTCTGGAGGTAGGCCTATGTCGTAAACGTTTTACGAACAATTAAATTTTCCCACATTCCGATCCTGAGCAAGCTTTAGTTTTCATTGATAGGTTTTGGATTAGAATAGATGATGCAAGCCAACTTGATCAAGCTACGTTCATGCCATCAATGTCGGATAAGACAAGAAAAGGCATTGGTTAGCCTTAGAGAAGAGCCAAGCGTCCATAAATCTTACTATGGATGAATCTTATGTTGAAGATGTATATGTGTGTTTATATTGTATTATTGTGTAGTTTTGAAGACATTAATTCTTACTTGTTTGGTCCTGTGTGACTATTTCTTAAACTTAGCCAAATTGTGGCCTTTTGTTAGTTAGTTGTTTCCTAGTTGATTTAGGTTAACTAATTATTCTTTTCCTAGTTGATTTAGGTTAAACTAGTTATTCTTTTCCTAGTTGATTTAGGTAAAGGCTCATTCTATATAAGCCTAAACACTTCATTATTTTGAGACCTTTTGACATTATTATCAATCAAAAAACGGCAGCACATTGCTCCCAAAATCGTGTGAATTAACTTGTCCAATTTTGGTGTGATTCAAAATTGAACTTGTTCCTTTGTTTGATCGAACAGTTTGCAAGACCATTGTTGTCTTGAGGGTTGTTCGTATAGTATAGGTACTCCATGACTTCATCAAGAAGGTAAGTAGACTAGTTCCTACTTGTTGTCTTGATAGTTCATTGAGCGTCTTACTTCTATCTTTTGTTTTCTTGTTTCCGCTTTTTATATTGCATCAGTTGGTATCAATGATGCAAGCCAACTTGATCAAGCTACGTTCATGCCATCAATGTCGGATAAGACAAGAAAAGGCATTGGTTAGCCTTAGAGAAGAGCCAAGCGTCCATAAATCTTACTATGGACGAATCTTATGTTGAAGATGTATATTTGTGTTTATATT
>MCJB01002687.1:0-12687 GCA_002018475.1 Nicotiana obtusifolia | reverse complement strand
CAGAAGCTAGAAAATCACACCCCAAAGCTGGATTACAAAAAGGTCACATGGGTGCCTCCATCAATAGGATGGGTAAAGATCAACACGGATGGAACATCAAGAGGAAATCCAGGAAGAAGCTCGATTGGTTTCTGTGTAAGAAATGAAGAAGGGGACCTCATATATGCTCTAGGAACAGATTGCATGCCAGGAACAAACACAAATGCAGAAACACTAGCAATCTTAGAAGCGTTGAGATACTCTAACTCACGTAACTTCACTAAGATTTGGCTAGAAACTGATTCCATGCTTCTAAGCAACATAATCAACTGCAAATGGGACTCCCCTTGGAGTATAGCTGAGCAGATAGAGGAAATTCTTCACCTCAAAGACTCTCTGGAACTGAGGATAACACACACTTACAGGGAAGGCAATAAGCTTGCGGATCATATTGCCAACTATGCTCTTAACGTTGGAAGAATTGAATGCCACCATTTCAATCAACTTGACTCAACTGGCAGAAGAATCTTGAATACAGACAAGCTGCAATGCCCCTACCTAAGAGTGAAAATCATAAAGTGACACTGCTACACAACATGATACAACTACCCTTTCTAACTGATTTGTTACATGTGCAGGGATATGGAAACAACACTGAAACACCACAGAGGAAAACCAAACAGTAAGATTGGTGCAGCAGAAACATCCCCAAAGCCACCTTGGAAGTGAGGAAATGCCATGGTGTTGCAATCAGTTATAATAATGACAACTACTGCTGTTACAGTATGTCAGGCCAAAGATACAAGTGCATTCTGGCAACAACTGAAGCAACACTTTTGACTGCTCTCATTAACTTCGGATACTGGATTTTTGCTTGCAACTGACCACATCATCAGAAACACATTCAATGTTGTTTGCAAGCTTCTTTGGCAAGTAGCAAGGAACAGTAAATGGGAAGGATAGATAACTATCTGGTGTTACTGGGAAAACAGCACTTTGGAGGAAATAACAGTTTTCTGTTTTGCAGGACCACTTATTGGACAGATAGGTAACATAGCTACCCTCTGCAATGTGAACAAGCTACCAAAAGGAGAGACTAACCAACAAAACTGCTGCTGATGTCCATCTAATACTGGATTTGGGCAGCAGACTTTCACCAAAAGGATCAGATGAACGAATGCCCATGTGGAACTGGAAACGAAAACAACTTGACAATGCATACGATGTCTCACACTTAGGATACAAGGAGCATACTGCTCAGTATTCTAAATGCTATCAAAGATGCAAGAGGGAAAGGGCAATGCAGAAGCTAATCTTTGGGCAACAGCTTAGCATCAAAAAAGACAAGCAGCAGATAACTTTCAGATCAAAGCAGCAGCTGCAACTAAAGGGATGTTTTTTGCATATACCTCGAGTAGTCAGATCACTTGGATTTTCCTCAAACCAGGTCACACCATCAGAAATATCTTTGAGGCATCTGCAAATTTCAGGGGCAATTAGGAAGGGTCAAGAAAGTGCAAATACAAAAAGGCTAAGGATACTGGGAAGGCAACACTGCCTGGTGTCACTGGAAAGGCACCTCTTTGGGGGGAACAATGGTTTGCTAACTTTTACTGTTTTGCAGGAACATGTATTGCTGATGCAAATTGGACATAAAGGGCTTGCTGCACAACCTCTTAACTGTTATCAAGGATGTAATAAGGAAAGGAGCAATTCAGTTACTAAAAAGCTATGGGCAACTGATGATATGCATATGTCCCTTGTCGAGGAGAAAAGGATAGATCACAATCCTTCTACTGCCAATATGAGGACTGAGTACAATATGTGGAACACTAACTGGAATGCCTCTCTTGGTCTGAACATAAGGAGCATGCTGCTCCGTTTTGTAAAGGAAAGGGCAACACAGAATGACTGGGCAGTGGCTGATCATCAAAAGGATAGTTAGCAGATAGACGACAATACCTGGAAGACCACTGACCAGCAGCACCTCAATTCACTCAATACAACAGGGCACATTGGTCAACAGAAAATACACAAAACAGATCAAAATTTCCAGAAGAGCAGCAGACTAGCAATGGTGACACACTTGGACACTAACATAGCTTTCTTTTTTGCAGGGAATAAAAACTTATCTTGTCCTATCTTCTCCTCCCTTCCAGCTGGTGGTATTAGTACAAGGTACTCATTCCACTGGAAGGGAGGAGAAGATAGGAACAAGCATAGAATCAAGGACAAAGAATGCTTTGAATTGGTTAACTATTGCACCAGGCCACACTACCACTAAGGAATTGGAACAGAATAGTTCTTACTACTTGGATATGCTCAAGTTAGTAAATGCTATCAAAGGAATGGAAATGTATCAATGCCCTACTCTTCGACGAACTTCCAGCTGGTGGTATTAGTACAATGTACTCATTCCACTGGAAGGGAGGAGAAGATAGGAACAAGAATAGAACCAAGGAAGAAGAATGATTTGAACTGGTCGACTATTGCTAGATTGAGACCATATACTTTTCGATGGAGACCAGGAAGATGTTTTAAGGTTCAGAATGAAGAATTAATGAAATGGAAAATACTACAGGTTCTACTAGAAGACACCTTTTTCATGAATTCAAGCTTACAAGGAACATAAAGACATACTGCAAGGGTGAAGTTGATCGATCCCAGCTACATACATGTACACGACTGCTTGCACATACTCATATTGTCGAGAATGATAATACTATCTATATGATATTAGAGCACTATCCAGTGGTATTAGCATGTTACCATGCTCAACCTGAAGGTGTGATAAAGTTGTATAGGCAGTATTTTCTGACACCAGCACACAATGGCAACAGGGGAAACACAACAGGAACAACACTGAGGCATCTCTCCTTGAGAAAGAAACTGGCAGGACAACTCACAGGCAACATCACTACTAAAATCAGCAGCCACATTCTCAACAACTCAACAGCATCAACATCAACACAAAAGGCAGAAGACAAGCAGATTCTCTCCTACTCAAGAAACAGCAGCAGCAGCGACATCCATGGCATCAGCAACATAAACAAGGGCATTAAATGGAATAAACACTCAGCACAAGAGCAAAGCTTAGTCAATCAATGTCAGCAAAGGAACAACTACTAGAAGAAGAATTTAGAACAAGAAACAACAATGCCAACACTTGAGAAGCAGCAAGAGATGCACCACTGCAAACAATTTCTTGGAATGAGGACAACTCACAGAAAGCAGAGAAGGATCAGCAGGATTAACAGCAACAAACAACAGGGCACATACTCATGGACAATGAATACACTCCACCACAATCCCACAAGCACCAAAGAATATCAATGCAAACTAGATATTATATGGACTACTCTTGACAGTTATCTTCAATTATGCTTTCCTTCCAAAAGTCAAAGCAAAATTGAAGAACACCTTCGGTTGTCATATAATATACTCCTTAGAACAACCCAACTTTTTGTTAAAGGCAGAATCTTTTGTACTAGAAGAAACACGCACTTGGTAGAATTAGGAATACATGTAATTTTTTGTATAGTTGACCTAGATTCACTACCCATCTTTTTTGTAAATATGACTGGCTATCGATTTAAGATAGAAAGTCATAACATCACTATAGGTCTAACTCCCCCTAGCTACTTAGGCACATTCGATCATCAAATGTACACATTTTGCTATATGGAGGTCAGGTATATGTCCCCCTCCACCTTTGTATTTTTTGATTATATATATAAAAATCTACACTAGGCAAACAGCCTAGTGAAATTTAAATTAAAAAAAAGGTGTTATGAGATTCGGGAAGAAGGGGAAACTGAGTCATCGGTTCATTGGGCCGTTTGAGGTGCTTCGAAGAGTCGGGGAGGTGGCTTATGAGCTTGCCTTGCCACCCAGTTTGTCGAGTGTACACCCAGTATTTCATGTTTATATGCTCCGGAAGTATGTTGGAGATCCGTCTCATATTTTGGACTCCAGCATGATTCAGTTAGATGATGATTTGACCTATGAGGTGGAACCAGTGGCGATTCTGGATCGTCAAGTTCGGAAGTTGAGGTCCAAGGATATAGCTGCAGTAAAAGTTCAGTGGAGAGGTCGGTCCGTGGAGGAGGCTACTTGGGAAATTGAGCAGGGGATGCGGAGCAGATATCCTCACCTATTTGAAACTTCAGGTATGCTTCTTGACTCGTTCGAGGACGAACGTTTGTTTAAGAGGGGGAGAATGTGACGACCGGGTCAGTTGTCTCGTGGGTTACCACTCCGTTTCCCCCATTTTCTGCTTTATTATGCTTCATTATCCGTGCTTTAGGTAATCAAGTTGAGTAGTCTGCGTTTGGGGTGAGTTTAGCAAGAAGAGAGACACTTAGTCTCTTTCGAGGAGGTCAAAATTGGAAAGGTCAACCGGATATTGACTTATGAGTTAGAGGGCTCGGATGCGAGTTATGATGGTTCGGTTAGTTTCGGGAGATGATTTATGACTCAGGAGTGTGGTTGGAATTTGTTTTGTAGGTCCGGCATAGAATTAGGCTTGAATTGGTGAAGTGAGAATTTTGACGATTTTCGCTTGATAGGCAAGATTTTGATCCGAGGGTCGGAATGGAATTCCGAAAGTTGCTGTAGCTTAGATATGTGAATTAGGATTTATGTGTAAAATTTCAGGTCATCCGGACGTGGTTTGGTTGGGTTTAGGTCAAAAGAGCGATTTAGAAGATTTTGAAATCCTTAGGCTTGAATCTGATGCGAATTTGATGCTGTGATGTTGATTTGAGCGTTCCGAAGGTTGGAACAAGTTTAAACAAAGTTATGGGATATGTTGGCATGTTTAGTTGAGGTTCCAGAGGCCTCGGGTGAGTTTTGGGTGGTTAACTAGATTAAACCATCGTTGGAAAAGCAAAAGTTGCAGAAAAACCAGGTGAGAATGCGGACTGCATATCTCAAATGCGGACCGCATATCTCACAGTGGAGACGCAAAAACAAGCAGAAATCTAGGCAAGATTCGCGATCAAAATGCGGCCAGAATGCGAACCGCAAACCTAAAATGCGAACCGCATATTTGACAATGGAGATCGCATATTGGGACAGAAACTTGGACAAAAATCTACGTCAGGAATGCGACGAGAATGCGATCGCAAAACATGAAATGCGAACCGCAAACCTCGCTTTGTGTTGATTTCGCGGTGAAGACTAGGGCTATCTTCGCGATGGCTACGTCAAATATGCGAACCGCATACCTATTATGCGACAGGTATGCGATCGCATAATTGGCCGGGCAAGGGTGTTTTAACTCGATTTTTGACCACTCTATAAATAGAACTCAGTGCCCATTTTGCCATGCAAAACCCATTCCCATCACCCACGAAGAGAAATACCTCCAAACACCATAGAATCACAACAAATCAACCTCAAAACCATATCAAGGGGAGAATATCTTGAACAAACTCTTAAGGAAGGGAGCTTTGACCATCTTGAACGTAGTTGGACTTAGGGAACTCGGATTGAAGCAAATTCTTGAAGGATTTCTGGACGATTTCAAGGGAAACATCAGGGTAAGTATTCCCAACTCAATTTTGAAAGAATTACCTAAGATTATAACTGTTCTTACCATTTTTACTGGTGATTTAAGTTGTGAAAATTGTGGAAGACCCTAAGCTTGTATTGTGAGACTTAGAGGTCGAGCCGATGTCGGAATTTAATAAATCTCGTATGATTGAACTCGTGATGAGATAAGGGACCCGTTGAGGTGAAAATTTATGAATTTCGAGAAGTGGGCCAGGGGCTCGGGTTTTTGGTAATTTCGGGATTTCTTAGTAATTTTGATTGTTTTCGCATGGGCTTTGTTCCCTCAACATATTGTGACGTAATTGTTTGAATTTGGATAGATTCGACGCACGTGAAGGCTAATTCCAAGGGCAAGGGCGTCGTGGGCTAAGGTTTTAGCCGGTTTGAGGTGAGCAATGCTTGTAAATGATGTCCTGAGGGTTTGAAACCCAGGATTGCACATCGTAGTGCTATATTGAGGTGAGGAACGGCTCGATGATGAGCGTGGGGTATTTTACTACTGGGATTGTGACTTGGTCCATCCCGATTGATGATTTGTACCATATATTTGATTGAACCCCATTGATATCATCATATTTGGGCATCTCGCCGGTTATGTGAACCCTTCAAGGGTAATTGTCATTGTTTACTAATTCGTATTTGGGCATCTTGCCGGTTATGTGAACCCTTCAGGGTATTTGTTACTGAATTGATTCATTTCATGTACTCTGTTTTGAAACTTAAATGAGATTTTCAAATGATTTTAATGGGATCGGGTGGCACGCTGCCAAGGATATGATATACATGGATCGAGTGACATGCTGTCACGAGATATTTCGCCACTGAACCCCCCACAGTGAGCACCGGGTACCCAGGGAATGGGTGGCACGCCGCCACGAGAGTCATGTTGTGCATTGCATTTTTGTTGTGTTGGTGTTGTTCTCATTTACTTCGTGTTATTTGCTTAGAATATTTACATGTTACAGTTTCGTTGTGGATTGCTTTAAGCCTTTTGTGTTTTCTGACCTTCAGATGTTATTTATAATTATTACTCACTGAGTTGGAAGTACTCACATTACTCCCTGCACCATGTGTGCAGGTTCAGGCGTTATTTGTTCCGCTCCTAGGTATTGACTACTACTGTCAGGGCGGTGATTCAGAGACTACGAGGTAGCTGTTGCCGTCTGCAGCCCCGTATCTCTTTTATCATGTTATTTCCAGTATCTTCAAACAATTGTGCCAAAGATATTGTAATAGTAGTCTTATTATTAGGACTTTCATTAGTTGCTCATGACTTTGTGACACCCCGATTCGGGCTGTGGTCGAGAAGGTTCACTATATTTTCTGCAAATCACTGTTATTAAACTGTACTTATGTTATTTCCGTATTGTTTAACTGTTTGAATGGAGTTTAGTTTGAATTGGCTGGCCTTGTCTTCATGAGAGGCGCCATCATGGTCATGGTTGGGATTTTGGGTCGTGACAGCTTGGTATCAGAGCCTAGGTTACATAGGTCTCACGAGTCATGAGCGGGTTTAGTAGAGTCTTGCGGATCGGTACGGAGACGTTTGTATTTATCTTCGAGAGGCTGCAGAACCTTTCTAGGAAAATTCCATATTCTTGAAATTCTTATCGTGCGAACTTGTTGATCCGAGTACTAAAACTTCTGCTATCTTGTCCTCTCACAGATGGTGAGGCCGCGGACTGCCAGAAGAGGTGGGCGACCACCAGTACCACCCAATGAGGCCACCAGAGGCCGTGGACGCGGTCGTGGTCGTGGTAGAGGCAGCGCGGCGAGGGCAGCATCTGTTGATCCACCAGCTGCCCCAGCTCAGGAACAGGCTCCAGCAGCACCAGTTCAGGCACCAGCTGTGCCTATCACTATTCCAGGTCTTCAGGAGACCTTGGCTCAGATATTGTCTGTTTGCACTGGCCTGGCTCAGGCAGTTTTAGCCACAACAGCCACAACTACTTCACAGATCGGGGGAGGCAATCAGACTCCAGTTGCCCGTACGCCTGAGCAGGTAGTGCTAGGTCTTCAGGTGCCGGGGGAACCTCCAACCCAACCGGTTGCACCATCCCAAGAATACATAGTATCAGTTATGCCAGATGATGAGCAATGTCTTATTAAGAGGTTTGGCAGACTCCAGCCTCAGTCATTCAGTGGTGCTGAGGGCGAGGATGCCCAGGGTAGCGGTCATTCCTTCAGGCCTGCTCAGCCAGTCCGGCCAGGGTATAGTGGGGCATCTGCAGGTCGTGGTTATCATGGATTGCAACAGGGCCAGTCATCACTCAGCGCCCTTCCAGCTCATGCTCCGTCGGCCCAGGGTCCTTCTAGGCCGATTGCATTTACTAGTGCACCAGTGAACTGTTATGAGTGTGGCAAGATGGGCCACGTGCGGAGGTATTGTCCTCATCGTGGTGCTAGATCGTCCCAACAGAGGGGTCAACCCTCGACTGTTGATCTAGTTACCTCACCACCCGCGCAACCAGTTAGGGGTGGAGGTCAAGCAGCTAGAGGTCGCCCCAGAGGGGGAGGTCGAGCAGGCGATGGCCAGGCTCGATTCTATGCTATTCCAGGTAGAGGACAGATGCCAGTGCTTCTGATGCCGTTATTACAGGTATTGTTTCAGTCTGCCATAAAGATGCCTCTGTATTATTTGATCCCGGTTCCACCTATTCATATGTGTCTTCATATTTTGCTCATTATTTGAGTACGCCCCGGGAGTTTCTTGCTTTAACTGTTCATGTGTCTACCCCGGTGGGCGACACTATTGTTGTCGACCGTGTGTATCGGTTGTGTGTAGTAACTATTGGGGGTCTGGAGACCCGAGTGGATCTATTGCTACTAAGCATGATAGATTTTGATGTCATTTTGGGCATGGATTGGCTATCTCCATGTCGTGCTATTTTAGACTGTCATGCTAAGACAGTTACTTTGGCTATGCCGGGTGTGCCGCGGATCGAGTGGCGTGGCGTGGCATGACTGATTATATTCCTAGTAGGGTGATATCATACTTGAAATCCCAGCGTATGGTTGGGAAGGGTTGCCTTGCATACCTAGCATTTGTGAGGGATGTTGGAGCTGAGACTCCAAGCATCGATTCTGTTCCCGTTGTGCGGGAATTTGCCGATGTATTTCCTGCAGACCTTCCGGGCATGCCGCCGAACAGGGATATTGACTTTGGTATTGACTTGGTGCCGGGCACCCAGCCCATTTCTATTCCACCGTATCGCATGGCACCAGCGGAGTTGAAAGAATTGAAGGAGCAACTTCAGGAACTCCTAGACAAGGGGTTCATTCGCCCTAGTGTGTCACCTTGGGGTGCACCGGTTCTATTTGTGAAAAAAGAAAGATGGCACGATGAGAATGTGCATCGATTATAGGCAATTGAACAAGGTAACAATCAAGAACATATATCCTTTGCCTTGCATCGATGATTTATTTGACCAGCTTCAGGGAGCACGGGTGTTCTCTAAGATTGATCTCCGTTCAGGATATCACCAGTTAAAGATCAGGGATGCAGATATTCTTAAGACTGCTTTTCGGACTAGGTATGGCCACTATGAGTTTCTTGTTATGTTTTTCGGGCTAACCAATGCCCCAGCAGCGTTCATGCAGTTAATGAACAATGTATTTCGGCCTTATCTGGATTCGTTCGTGGTGGTATTTATTGATGATATTCTGGTGTACTCGCGTAGCCAGGAAGAGCACGTAGAGCATCTGCAGGTTGTACTACAGAGACTGAGGGAAGAGAAACTTTATGCAAAATTCTCCAAGTGTGAGTTTTGGCTCGACTCAGTGGATTTCTTGGGGCACGTATTGTCCAGCGAGGGTATTCAGGTTGATCCAAAGAAGATAGAGGCAGTCCAGAGTTGGCCTAGACCGTCCTCAGTCACAGAGATTCGTAGCTTTCTTGGGTTGGCAGGCTATTATCGCCGGTTTGTTCAAGGTTTCTCATCCATTGCATCGCCCTTGGCCAAATTGACCCAAAAGGGTGTTCCATTTGTGTATGGTCAGACAAGTGTGAGGAGAGCTTTCAAAAGCTCAAGATAGCCTTAACTACAGCTCCAGTATTGGTTCTACCATCAGCCTCAGGTTCGTATACCGTATATTGTGATGCCTCGAGAATTGGGATCTGTTGTGTATTAATGCAGGAGGGTAGAGTTATTACTTATGCTTATCGTCAGTTGAAGCCTCATGAGAAGAACTATCCCGTGCATGATTTGGAGCTGGCTACCATAGTTCATGCTTTAAAGATTTGGAGGCATTACTTGTATGGCGTATCTTGTGAGGTATTTACTGATCACCGTAGCCTTCAACATTTGTTCAAGCAAAAAGATCTAAATTTGAGACAGCGGAGATGGCTGGAATTGCTCAAGGATTACGATATTACTAAACTATACCATCCAGGGAAGGCCAACGTGGTGGCCGATGCTTTGAGCCGAAAGGCAGTGAGCATGGGGAGCTTGGCATACATTCCAGTTGGAGAGAGACCTCTTGCAGTCGATGTCCAGACCTTGGCCAATAGGTTTGTGAGATTAGATATCTCGGAACCCAATCGGGTATTGGCTTGCGTGGTTTCTCGGTCTTCGTTATACGATCGCCTCAGGGAGCGTCAGTATGACGATCCCCATTTGCTTGTCCTTAAGGACAGAGTCCAGCATAATGATGCTAAAGATGTAACCGTCGGCGACGATGGAGTGTTGAGGATGCAGGGCCAGATTTGTGTACCCAATGTGGATAGGCTCCAAGAGTTGATTCTGGAGGAGGCCCATAGCTCACGGTATTCTATTCATTCGGGTGCCGCAAAGATGTACCAGGATTTGAAGCAACATTATTGGTGGAGAAGGATGAAGAAGGATATTGTGGGATTCATAGCTCGGTGTCTCAACTGTCAGCAAGTAAAATATGAACATCAGAGGCTGGGTGGTTTACTTCAGCAGATAGCTATTCCCGAGTGGAAATGGGACGGATCACTATGGACTTTGTTGTTGGACTCCCACGGACTTTGAAGAAGTTTGATGCTATTTGGGTGATTGTGGATCGGCTGACCAAGTCCCCGCACTTCATTCCTGTGTGTACTACCTATTCTTTCGAACGGTTGGCAAGGATTTATATCCGAGAGATTGTCCGCCTACATGGTGTTCCAGTTTCAATCATTTCGGATAGAGGTACTCAGTTCACTTCGCAGTTCTGGAAACCCGTGCAGAGGGAGTTGGGTACTCAGGTGGAATTGAGCAGAGCATTTCATCCTCAGCCGGATGGGCAGTCCGAACGTACCATTTACATACTGGAGGATATGTTACGTGCATGTGCTAATGATTTCAGAGGTTCATGTGATGAATTTCTGCCCCTTGCAGAGTTCTCTTATAACAACAGTTACCAGTCAAGCATTCAGATGGCTCCGTATGAGGCTCTATATGGGAGACAGTGTAGATCTCCGGTTGGTTGGTTTGAGCCCGGCGAGGCTAGGCTATTGGGGACTGACTTGGTTCAGGATGCTTTAGAGAAGGTGAAAACAATCCAGGAGAGGCTCCGTACAGCACAATCGAGGCAGAAGAGTTATGCAGATAGGAAGGTTCGAGATGTGTCTTACATGGTTGGCGAGAAGGTCTTGCTGAAGGTTTCACCCATGAAAGGTGTTATGAGATTCGGGAAGAAGGGGAAACTGAGTCCTCGGTTCATTGGGCCGTTTGAGGTGCTTCGAAGAGTCGGGGAGGTGGCTTATGAGCTTGCCTTGCCAACCAGTTTGTCGAGTGTACACCCAGTATTTCATGTTTCTATGCTCCGGAAGTATGTTTGAGATCCGTCTCATATTTTGGACTCCAGCATGATTCAGTTAGATGATGATTTGACCTATGAGGTGGAACCAGTGGCGATTCTGGATCGTCAGGTTTAGAAGTTGAGGTCCTAGAATATAGCTTCAGTAAAAGTTCAGTGGAGAGGTCGGTCTGTGGAGGAGGCTACCTGGGAAACCGAGCAGGGGATGCGGAGCAGATATCCTCACCTATTTGAAACTTCAGGTATGCTTCTTGACTCGTTCGAGGACGAACGTTTTTTTAAGAGGGGGAGAATGTGACGACCCGGTCAGTTGTCTCATGGGTTACCACTCCGTTTCCCCCATTTTCTGCTTTATTATGCTTCGTTATCCGTGCTTTAGGTAATCAAGTTGAGTAGTCTGCATTTGGGGTGAGTTTAGCAAGAAGAGAGACACTTAGTCTCTTTCAAGGAGGTCAAAATTGGAAAGGTCAACCGGATATTGAGTTATGAGTTAGAGGGCTCGGATGCGAGTTCTGATGGTTCGGTTAGTTTTGGGAGATGATTTATGACTCAGGAGTGTGGTTGGAATTTGTTTTGGAGGTCCGGTGTAGAATTAGGCTTGAATTGGTGAAGTGAGAATTTTGGCGATTTTCGCTTGATAGGCGAGATTTTGATCCAAGGGTCGGAATGGAATTCCAAAAGTTGCTGTAGCTTCGATATGTGAATTAGGATTTGTGTGTACAATTTCAGGTCATCCGGACGTGGTTTGGTTGGGTTTAGATCAAAAGAGCGATTTAGAAGATTTTGAAATCCTTAGGCTTGAATCCAATGCGAATTTGATGTTGTGATGTTGATTTGAGCGTTCCAAAGGTCGGAACAAGTTTAAATAAAGTTATGGGATATGTTGGCATGTTTAGTTGAGGTTCCAGGACCTCGGGTGAGTTTTGGGTGGTTAAACGGATTAAACCATCGTTGGAAAAGCAAAAGTTGCAGAAAAACCAGGTGGGAATGCGGACCGCATATCTCAAATGCGGACCGCATATCTCACAGTGGAGTCGCAAAAACAAGCAGAAATCTGGGCAAGATTCGCGACCAAAATGCGGCCAGAATGCGAACCGCAAACCTAAAATGCGAACCGCATATTTGACAATGGAGATTGCATATTGAGACAGAAACTTGGACAAAAATCTACGTCAGGAAAGCGACAAAAATGCGATCGCAAAACATGAAATGCGCACCGCAAACCTCGCTTTGTGTTGATTTCGCGGTGAAGGCTAGGGCTATCTTCGCGTTGGCTACGTAAAATATGCGAACCGCATACCTGTTATGCGATAGGTATGCGATCGCATAATTGGCCGGGCAAGGGTGTTTTAACTCGATTTTTGACCACTCTATAAATAGAACTCAGTG
>MCJB01002686.1:0-11470 GCA_002018475.1 Nicotiana obtusifolia | reverse complement strand
CAACAGAGGGTCTCCACTCCCTTGTTTATGTTATTTTACACATAGGGTCTCCACTCCTTAGTATCCTTTTCCAACATAGGGTCTCCACTCCCTGGTCTCCATTTGCAACATACGGTCTCCATTCCCTAGTTGATGTTATTTCAGACTTAATGTCTCCATAGTTTCCTTTTCCAACATAGGGTCTACTCTCCCTTGTTGAAGTTATTTTAGACATAGGGTCTTCAATCAATAGCCTTCATTTCCAAGATAGGGTCTCCTCTCCCTAACTGATGTTATTTCAGACCTAGGGTCTCCACTCCCTGGTCTCCATTTGCAACATACGGTCTTCGTTCCCTAGTTTCCTTTTACAACATAGGCTCTCTACTCCCTAGTTGATGTTATTTTAGACATAGGGTCTCCACTCCCTGGTCTCCATTTGCAACATACGGTCTCCATTCCCTAGTTGATGTTATATTAGACTTAAGGTCTCCACCCCATAATTTCAATTTCAAGCATAGGGTCTTCACTCCCTTGTTAATGTTATTTTAGACATAGGGTCTCCACTATCTAGTCTTCTTTTTCAACATAGGGTTTGTACTCCCCAGTATATGTTATTTTAGACGTAAAGTATCCACTCCTAAGTCGTTATTATTTTAGACATACACTCTCCATTCCCTAGTTGATGTTATTTTAGACATGAGGTCTCCACTCCATAGTTTCCTTATCTAACATAGGGTCTCCTCTTCCTTGTTGATGTTAAATTAGACATAGGGTGTCCACTCCCTAGTCTCCTTTTCCAACATAGGGTATCCACTCCCTAGTTGATGTTATTTTAGACATAGGGTCTCCACTCCCTAGCTTCCTTTTACAACATAGGATCTTTACTCTCTAGTTGATGTTAATTTTAGACATAGGGTCTCCACTCCCTAATCAACTTTTGCAACATAGGGTCTCGATTCCCTAGTTGATATTATTTTAGGCATAGGGTCTTCACTCCCTAGCCTTCTTTTCCAACAGAGGGTCTCAACTCCGTTGTTGATGTTATTTTGGACATAGGGTGTCCACTCCTTAGTCTCATTTTCCAACACAGGGTCTCCACTCCCTAGTTCATGTTATTTTAGACATAGGGTCTCCAATTTCTTGTCTCTTTTTCCAACATAGGGTCTCTACTCTATAGTTGATGTTATTTTTGACAAAGGGTCTCCACTCCCTAGTTGATTTAATATTAGACATAGCGTCTCAACTCCCTAGTCTCTTTTCTAACATAGTGTCTCCACTCCCTAGCTGATGTTTTTTTCTCCCTAGGGTTTCCACTCCCTAGTTTCTTTTTACAACATAGAGTCTCTACTCCCAAGTTGATGTTATTTTAGACATAGGGTCTCCACTCCCTAGTCTCCGTTTCCAACATAGGGTCTCCACTCCCTAGTCTCCTTTTCCAACATAGGGTATCTACTCCCTTGTTGATGTTATTTTACACATAGGGTCTATACACCCTAGTCTCCTTTTCCAACATAGGGTCAGTACTCCCTAGTTGATGTTATTTTAGACATAGGGTCTCCACTCCTTATTTTTTGTTATTTTAGACATAGGGTCTCTATTCCCTAGTTAATGTTATTTTTGGCATAGGGTCTCCACTCCCTAGTCTCCTTTTCAAACATAGGGACTCCACTCCCTAGTCTCATTTTCCAACATAGAGTCTCTACTCCCTAGTTGATGTTAATTTTAGACACAGGGTCTGCACTCCCTAGTCACCTTTTGCAACATAGGGTCTCGATTCCCTAGTTGATATTATTTTAGACATAGGATCTTCACTCCTTAGCCTTCTTTTCCAACAGAGGGTCTCCACTCCCTTGTTTATGTTATTTTACACATAGGGTCTCCACTCCTTAGTCTCCTTTTCCAACATAGGGTGTCCACTCCCTGGTCTCCATTTGCAACATACGGTCTCCATTCCCTAGTTGATGTTATTTCAGACTTAATGTCTCCACTCCATAATTTCTTTTTCCAACATAGGGTCTCCACTCCCTTGTTGATGTTATTATAGTCGTAGGGTCTCCACTCCCTAGTCTCCATTTACAACATAGGGTCTCTACTGCCAAGTTGATGCTATTATAGACATAGGGTCTCCACTCCGTAGTCTACTTTTCCAACATAGGGTCTGTACTCCCTAGTTTATGTTATTTTAGACATAGAGTCTCTACTCCCTAGTAGTTATTCTGGACATACGCTCTCCATTCCCTAGTTGATGTTATTTTAGACATAAGGTCTCCACTCCATAGTTTCCTTTTCCAACATAGGGTCTACTCTCCCTTGTTGAAGTTATTTTAGACATAGGGTCTTCAATCAATAGCCTTCATTTCCAAGATAGGGTCACATCTCCCTAAGTGATGTTATTTCAGACCTAGGGTCTCTACTCCCTGGTCTCCTTTTGCAACATACGGTCTTCGTTCCCTAGTTTCCTTTTACAACATAGGCTCTCTACTCCCTAGTTGATGTTATTTTAGACATAGGGTCTTCAATCCCTGGTCTCCATTTGCAACATACGGTCTTCATTCCCTAGTTGATGTTATATTAGACTTAAGGTCTCCACCCCATAATTTCAATTTCAAACATAGGGTCTCCACTCCCTTGTTAATGTTATTTTAGACATAGGGTCTCCACTATCTAGTCTTCTTTTTCAAAATAGGGTTTGTACTCCCTAGTATATGTTATTTTAGACGTAAAGTATCCACTCCCAAGTCGTTATTATTTTAGACATACACTCTCCATTCCCTAGTTGATGTTATTTTAGACATGAGGTCTCCACTCCATAGTTTTCTTATCTAACATAGGGTCTCTTCTTCCTTGTTGATGTTAAATTAGACATAGGGTGTCCACTCCCTAGTCTCCATTTCCAACATAGGGTATCCACTCCCTAGCTGATGTTATTTTAGACCTAGGGTCTCCACTCCCTAGCTTCCTTTTACAACATAGGGTCTCTACTCCCTAGTTGATGTTATTTTCGGCATAGGATCTCCATTCCCGCGTTTCCTTTTCCAACATAGAGTCTTTACTCTCTAGTTGATGTTAATTTTAGACATAGGGTCTCCACTCCCTAGTGTCCTTTTGCAATATAGGGTCTCCATTCCCTCGCTGATATTATTTTAGACATAGGATCTTCAGTCCCTAGCCTTCTTTTCCAACATAGGGTCTCCACTCCCATGTTGATGTTATTTTAGACATAGGGTGTCCACTCCTAGTCTCCTTTTCCAACACAGGGTCTCCACTCCCTAGTTCATGTTATTTTAGACATAGGGTCTCCAATTCCTTGTCTCTTTTTCCAACATAGGGTCTCTACTCCATTGTTGATGTTATTTTTGACTTAGGGTCTCCACTCCCTAGTTGATTTAATATTAGACATAGGGTCTCAACTCCCTAGTCTCTTTTCCAACATAGTGTCTCCACTCCCTAGCTGATGTTTTTTTCTCCCTAGGGTTTCCACTCCCTAGTTTCTTTTTACAACATAGAGTCTTTACTCCCAAGTTTATGTTATTTTAGACATAGGGTCTCCACTCCCTAGTCTCCGTTTCCAACATAGGGTCTCCACCCCCTAGTCTCCTTTTCCAACATAGGGTATCTACTCCCTTGTTGATGTTATTTTACACATAGGTTCTCAACACCCTAGTCTCCTTTTCCAACATAGGATCAGTACTCCTTAGTTGATGTTATTTTAGACATAGGGTCTCCACTCCTTAGTTTTCGTTTTTTTAGACATAGGGTCTCTATTCCCTAGTTAATGTTATTTTTGGCATAGGGTCTCCACTCCCTAGTTTCCTTTTCAAACATAGGGTCTCCACTCCCTAGTTGATGTTATTTTAGACATAGGGTCTCCACTCCCTAGTCTCCTTTTCCAACATAGAGTCTCTACCTCTTAGTTGATGTTAATTTTAGACGTAGGGTCTGCACTCCCTAGTCACCTTTTGCAACATAAGGTCTCGATTCCCTAGTTGATATTATTTTAGACATAGGATCTTCACTCCCTAGCCTTCATTTCCAACAGAGGGTCTCCACTCCCTTGTTTATGTTATTTTACACATAGGGTCTCCACTCCTTAGTCTCCTTTTCCAACACAGGGTCTCCACTCCCTTGTTGATATTATTTTAGAAATAGGGTCTCCACTCCCTAGTCTCCTATTTCAACATAGAGTCTCTACTTCATAGTTGTTGTTATTTTAGACATAGGCTCCCCACTCCCTAGTGTCCTTTTGCAGCATAGGGTCTCCATTCCCTCATTGATATTATTTTAGACATAGGGTCTTCACTCCCTAGCCTTCTTTTCCAACATAGGGTCTCCACTCCCTTGTTGATGATATTTTAGACATAGGGTCTACACTCCCTAGTCTCCTTTTCCAACACAGGGTCTCCACTCCCTAGTTCATGTTATATTAGACTTAGGGTCTCCACTCCCTAGTTCATGTTATATTAGACATAAGGTCTCCTCTCCCTAGTCTCTTTTCCAACATAGGGTCTCCACTCCCTAGCTGATATTTTCTTTGACCTAGGGTTTCCACTCCCTGGTCTCTTTTTCCAACATAGAGTCTCCACTCCCATGTTGATGTTATTTTAGACATAGGGTCTCCACTCCCTAGTCTCCGTTTCAAACATAGGGTCTCCACTCCCTAGTCTCCTTTTCCAACATAGGGTATCCACTCCCTTGTTGATGTTATTTCAGACATAGGGTCTCCACAGCCTAGTCTCCTTTTCCAACATAGGGTCAGTACTCCCTAGTTGATGTTATTTAATACATACTGTCTCCACTCCCTAGTTTTTCTTATTTTAGACATAGAGTCTCTATTCCTTAGTTACTGTTATTTTTGGCATAGGGTCTCCACTCCCTAGTCTCCTTTTCAAACATAGGGTCTCCACTCCCTAGCTGATGTTTTTTTGACCTAGGGTTTCCACTCCCTATTCTCTTTTTCCAACATAGAGTCTCCACTCCCAAGTTGATGTTATTTTAGACATAGGATCTCCACTCCCTAGTCTCCGTTTCCAAAATAGGGACTGCACTCCCAAGTCTCCTTGTCCAACATAGGTTATCCACTCCCTTATTGATGTTATTTTAGACATAGGGTCTTCAGACCCTAGTCTCCTTCTGTAACATAGGTTCAGTACTCCCTAGTTGATGTTATTTAAGACATAGGGTCTCCACTCCCTAGTTTTTGTTATTTTACACATCGGGTCTCTATTCCCTAGTTAATGTTATTTTTGGCATACGGTCTCCCCTCCCTAGTCTCCTTTTCAAATATAGGGTCTCCACTCCCTAGTTGATGTTATATTAGACATAAGGTCTTTACTCCCTAGTCTCCTTTTACAACATAGGATCTCTACTCCCAAGTTGATGCTATTTTAGGCATAGGGTCTCCACTCCCTAGTCTCCTTTTCCAACATAGGGTCTCCACTCCCTGGTTGATGTTATTTTAAACATAGGGTCTCCACTCCCTAGTCTCCTTTTTCAACATAGGGTCTCCAGTCCCTAGTTGATGTTATTTTAGACATAGGGTCTCTACTCCAAAGTCTCCTTCTGCTAAGTAGGGTCTACATTCCCTAGTTTATGTTATTTTAGACATAGGGTCTTCACTCCCTAGCCTTCATTTCAAACATAGGCTCTCCATTCTCTTGTTGATGTTATCTTAGAAATAGGGTCTCCACTCCCTAGTCTTCTTTTTCAACATAGATCTTCATTCCCTAGTTGTTGTTATTTTAGACATAGGGTCTTCACTCCCTAGTCTTCTTTTCCAACATAGGGTCTCAATTCCCTAGTTGATGTTATTTTTGACATAGGGTCTCTACTCCCTGTGAGCACGTGATTTTTGCCCTGCCCAAAATACTCCTATAAAAACAATAAATATTTTTTAATTGATTGTTGTCCATGTTAGGAATTCTATTAGATTTTAATTACTCATATCTAATTTGTTAATTAATTAATGAAAATGCCAAAAATATCATGCATTGCATTTAGGATTTATTTTACATTTTTAGGATTGAATTAGTAATTAATTGTTTTACATAATTGAAACCATAAAAAATGATTCATTTTATAATTTTTAATTCTTAGGTCCAAAGGTTATTGAGAACAATTTTGCATTTTAGGTGAATTAAGATTTTAGTTACTAAGTTTTCTAGTTTTAGAAATTAAATTAATAAAAGGGAAATGAAGTAAGAAGTAAAATCGTTAAAAATTAAACCTGGCCCAATTACTCTTACTGGACCGGCCCAATTCCCCTTTACCCCTCCTTTAATCTCTAAAGCAAAAAGCAGAACCCTTCCTTTCCTCTGCCTTCACGCCCAAACACCCCTCTTCCTCCTATTCATCTTCTTCCACACGCCTAAAAGCTCAAGCAAAACCCACTTTCCCCACTTCCCCCATTTCCCTCCACTCATGTACCCACTCACACACACTCACAAAAAAAAAAAAAAACCCAGCTGTATAAAAGGGGGGGAGAGGGCAGCGAACAAAAGAGAAGAGGAGGGGAGATAGGAAGCAGTGAGAATTAAGCTAAAAACAGTAAAGGAAACAGTGAGTTCAGTGAGTCGAAAGCAGTGGCAGATATTGAAAAACAGTCGAGACAGTAGAGAGTAAAATTTAAAAAAAAACTGAAGGAGAAAAGCTGGTCTCATTTTTTTTTTCTTTTTCCTTTTCTTGGTCATTTGTTTTGAAAAGGTTCTAAAAGAAATTCAAGACTCGACAAATGGATTAGTGGTTGCTTGCTGATTGTCTCTGTTTGCTAACTCGTTATCCCATTCATTTTAAATAGGTATGTTCCTAAATTGCTTTGTAATTGCAACGAGGTGAATGAAATGTACTGTTTGTTCGAAGGATGATTGATTCCTTTTACTTAAGAATGATTCTGTCGTTTCAGCCCATAATGTTGGATACGTTGATGTTTTGTTTCATCTCGTTTGGTTTACTGGATCGTAGTTGATAGTCATTCCAGTATTAATTAATAACTGCTGCTACTCCTTCACTCAAAAAAAAAATAAAAAATAAAATAAAATAAAAATAAAAGAGCTTCAGCCGCCGTTTTTTTTAAAGTCTAAGCTCCATCCGCCCCCTTTTACTCTAGCAACATCATATTTAGTTGTCTACACCCTTTTGAAATACGCAGTTAGTTTCTTAAGCTTGGCAGAGATTTTCTCTGCTCTAGTTGTGTAGCTTTGTTTGTAAAAGGAGTTTGGACTGGAGAGTCGAGCGGTTCTTGTGATCGCCCTTAGTTCACTGCCCCGCAAGAAGTCAGTGATTTATCATTTTTCTTTCGATTCCGAAGTTTTTAACATTTTTCATGATTATGTACAGGTCGTGAAAATGTTATTAAGTCTCCTTCTATTTTTTGTGTGTATTATCATTATCATGAAAAAAACAGAAATTCCACATAGCTTTTGTCCGTCTTTGGCGTCGCTCGATTTCAAGTGCTTGTTGTCTATTCCCTCGCTTTTGTTAGAAACCTCATGTTTAGTATTTAGTGTAGATTTATGATTTGGTCTCTATCTGGAAATTAGAAAGCATGTATTCGATTTTCCTTTTCTTATTTGTTTGAAGAAGATTATGACTTAGTTATCATTCGTAGAGTAGGAATTATTTTTTATTTTTTTTCCTTCTTTCTTCTTCTGATTTCGTGCATTTATTTGCAATATACTTTATAGTGTTATTAGTTCTCGTTTGCTTACTTACGCTTTAAATATCATGAGGTTAGGTGATTATCATGTTTCTCTGTTTAAACCTAAGCATTGTAAAAATGCAAACTCTAGATATGTAGTTTAAAATGGAAATGGTACTTTAGAATTTGCTTGCTAATCTCGCATAGAGATCATGTGTATTATGGCTGGGTACTACTTGAATAAGAAATAAAAATGCTTGACTAACTGTTCAAATGAACAAGTATTGTTAATATCTCTGATGAACATACACATATGTTTTCTACTTTCGTAGTTTGCATTTAGGCGCGATTAATAAACATTGTGACTATGGGTACGGTTCCCCGTGACATAGTAACAATGCCAATTTCGAGGGTGCCTTTTAGGTGACTCGATTTTAATAAAATTCGAATAACAAGAGCTTTCTAATAATTTGAGGTGCGCCACGCCAAATAAAATTTTAAAATGCATGGCCCTCACTAATCAATATTAAAATCTTTAGGAAATCGAGGCGTGCTATCCAGTGAATTTCATGGCCCTCAAACCGTTAAAAACGCGTAGCAGCTTTAGGCGCGTTGTTTCAAATAACTCAATTTTCTAAACTCGGGTGCGCATTTATGTGACCCAAATCCAAATCTCAATGTTAAATTAAAGTGTATTACAAATTACGGGTGCATTTATGTGACGTAATTCGTGACATATTTTGATTAACATCGCAATTCTCCAATAATTTAAAAGCGAAAAAGCGGAATAAAATAAAAATGCACCATAGGTTAATAGGGTCTGTATTCCGGAGTTTATGTTATTTTAGACATAAAGTCTCTACTCCCTAGTTGTTATTATTTTAGACATACGCTCTCCATTCTCTAGTTGATGTTATTTTAGACATTAGGTTTCCACTCCAATAGGGTCTCCTGTTCCTTGTTGATATTAAATTAGACATAGGGTCTCCACTCACTACTCTCCTTTTACAACATAGGGTCTGTACTCCGTAGTTTCTGTTATTTTAGACATAGGGTCTCCACTTCCTAGTTGTTGCTATTTTAGACATAGGATCTACGCTCCCTAGTTGATGTTATTATAGACATAGGGTCTCCATTCCCTGGCGTCCTTTTCCAACATAAGGTCTCCACTCCCTAGTTGATGTTATTTTAGACATAGGGTCTCCACTCCCTAGCTTCCTTCTACTACATAGGGTCTCTACTCCCTAGTTAATCTTATTTTAGGCATAGGGTCTCCACTCCCTTGTCTCCTTTTCCAACATAGAGTCTCTACTCCCTATTTGATGTTATTTTAGACATAGGGTCTCCACTCGCTTGTCACCTTTTGCAACATAGGGTCTCGATTCCCTAGTTGATATTATTTTAGACATAGGATCTTCACTCCCTAGCTTTCTTTTCCAACAAAGGGTCTCCACTCCCTTGTTGATGTTATTTTAGACATAGGGTCTCCACTCCATAGTCTCCTTTTCCACCACGGGGTCTCCACTCCCTAGTTCATGTTATTTTAGAAATAGGGTCTCCACTCCCTAGTCTCTTTTTTCAACATAAAATCTCTACTCCCTAGTTGATGTTATTTTAGTCATAGGGTCTCCACTCCCTAGTGTCCTTTTGCAACATAGAGTCTCCATTCCATCATTGGTATTATTTTAGGCATAGGGTCTTCACTCTCTAGGCTTCTTTTCCAACATAGCGTCTCCAGCTAATGTTTTTTTTGATCTAGGGTCTCCACTCCCTAGTCTCTTTTTCCAACATAGAGTCTCCACTCCCTAGTTGATGTTATTTTAGACATAGGGTCTCAACTCCCTAGTCTCCTTTTCCAACATAGGGTATCCACTCCCTTGTTGATATTATTTTAGACATAGGGTCTCCACTCCCTAGTCTACTTTTCCAACATAGGGTCTGTACTCCCTAGTTGATGTTATTTTAGACATAGGGTCTCCACTCCCTAGTTTTCTCTTATTTTAGACATAGGGTCTCTACTCCCTAGTTAATGTTATTTTTGGCATAAGGTCTCCACTCCCTAGTCTCCTTTTCAAACATAAGGTAACTTCTCCCTAGTTGATTTTATTTTAGACATAAGGTCTCCACTCCCTAGCCTCATTTTACAACATAGGGTATCTACTCCCAAGTTGATGCTATTTCAGACATAGGGTCTCCTCTCCGTAGTCTCCTCTTCCAACATAGGGTCTGTACTCCCTAGTTTATGTTATTTTAGACATAGAGTCTACACGCCCTAGTTGTTATTTTGGACAAATGCTCTCTATTCCCTTGTTGATGTTGTTTTAGACATAAGGTCTCCACTCCATAGTTTCCTTATCCAACATAGGGTCTGCTCTCCCTTGTTGAAGTTATTTTAGAATAGAGTCTTCACTCAATAGCCTTCATTTCCAACATAGGGTCTCTACTCCCTAGCTGATGTTATTTTAGACCTAGGGTCTCCATTCCCTAGTTTCCTTTTACAACATAGGGTCTCTATTCCCTAGTTAATGTTATTTTAGACATAGGGTCTCCACTCCCTGATCTCCATTTGCAACATACGGTCTCCATTCCCTAGTTGATGTTATTTCAGACTTAATGTCTCCACTCCATAATTTCTTTTTCCAACATAGGGTCTCCACTCCCTTGCTGATGTTATTATAGTCGTAGGGTCTCCACTCCCTAGTCTCCGTTTACAACATTGGGTCTCTACTGCCGAGTTGATGCTATTTTAGACATAGGGTCTCCACTCCGTAGTCTACTTTTCCAACATAGGGTGTGTACTCCCTAGTTGATGTTATTTTAGACATAGGGTCTCCACTCCCTAGTTTTTTCTTATTTTAGGCATAGGGTCTCTACTCCCTAGTTAATGTTATTTTTGGCATAAGGTCTCCACTCCCTAGTCTCCTTTTCAAACATAGGGTAACTTCTACCTATTTGATTTTATTTTAGACATAAGGTCTCCACTCCCTAGTTTCCTTTTACAACATAGGGTATTTACTCCCAAGTTGATGCTATTTTAGACATAGGGTCTCCTCTCCCTAGTATCCTTTTCCAACATAGAATCTCTACTCCTTAGTTGATGTTAATTTTAGACATAGGGTCTGCACTCCCTAGTCACCTTTTGCAACATAGGGTCTCGATTCCCTAGTTAATATTATTTTAGACATAGGATCTTCACTCCCTAGCCTTCTTTTCCAACAGAGGGTCTCCACACCCTAGTTGATGTTATATTAGACATAGGGTTTCCACTCCCTAGTCTCTTTTCCAACATAGGCTCTCCACTCCCCAGCTAATGTTTTTTTTGATCTAGGGTCTCCACTCCCTAGTCTACTTTTCCAACATAGGGTCTGTACTCCCTTGTTGATGTTATTTTAGACATAGGGTCTCCACTCCCTAGTTTTTTCTTATTTTAGACATAGGGTCTCTACTCCCTAGTTAATGTTATTTTTGGCATAAGGTCTCCACTCCCTAATCTCCTTTTCAAACATAGGGTAACTTCTCCCTAGTTGATTTTATTTTAGACATAAGGTCTCCACTCCCTAACCTCATTTTACAACATTGGGTATCTACTCCCAAGTTGATACTATTTTAGACATAGGATCTCCTCTCCGTAGTCTCCTCTTCCAACATAGGGTCTGTACTCCCTAGTTTATGTTATTTTAGACATAGAGTCTCCACTCCCTAGTTGTTATTTGGGACAAATGCTCCCTATTCCCTTGTTGATGGTTTTTTAGAAATAAGGTCTCCACTCCATAGTTTCCTTATCCAACATAGGGTCTGCTCTCCCTTGTTGAAGTTATTTCAGAATAGAGTCTTCACTCAATAGCCTTCATTTCCAAC
>MCJB01002685.1:0-11471 GCA_002018475.1 Nicotiana obtusifolia | reverse complement strand
TATGGCACCGAAGCATTGATACCGGTCGAGGTAGGCGAACCAAGCATCAGGTTTCAACACGCAAGCGAAGAGTCCAACCGGGAGGCTATGAATGTTAGCCTGGAACTCTTAGATGAAAGAAGAGAAGCCGCTCTAGTCCGAATAGCAGCTCAGAAACAAAGAATCGAGAGGTACTATAACCGGAGAGCTCGTCTCCGATACTTCAGTGCGGGGGACCTGGTACTTAGGAGAATCACGCCCAATACCCGGGATCCCAACGAAGGAAAGTTAGGACCGAACTAGGAAGGTCCCTATGTTGTAGTGAAGGTCACCGGGAAGGGATCTTACAAGCTCGGGACTATGGATGGTAAGTCGCTGCCGAATAATTGGAATGTGGGCCACTTGAAGCGATACTATTGTTAAGGTAACTTACTTCGTCCTTTTTACTTTCTTTTTATTTTGTTTATCGGCACTGACACATGCAGGATAGGTCGATATCAAGCAAGTCAGCACAAGGTATTAGGACTGGAAGCACGCGTTACACTCTTTTTCCCTTCGACCGGTTTTGTCCCAAATTGGGTTTTACGGCAAGGTTTTTAATGAGGCAACCATATGTCGTGCTAACATAGATCAACCATCCAACGGAACTTACAAGTCTTATGTTAAACTCTAGTGATGTTTCGTCTATTCACTCCGATTTCGAGGGGGCTACATAAAGATCGCTAGGAATTATTGTAAGGGTCAAACGGTCAGAAGAGCCGTACCCGAGTAGATCAATCTGATCCCCCTCCGTCAAATGAAGATGTATAAGCACAAGAATATTAATGAAGTCATTTGGCACCAACATCGTATTCTTGAGCCCAAGGGCTTTTTCAATGATCTTCGCAATTTCAATAATTGACATTGGCAAAAGACGCACATTGAAACCGGAGGGGGATAAGACTTAAGAAGGCAAACCCCGAAACCGGCTAATCAGGCCAAGGCCTTGTTAAGTTAACAAAAACGCGAAGGGAATTAAGACCGATCTAGGCTATCCCGGTTTACGGCCAAGGCCAAATTAAATTAAGAACTCAGAACTGACCAAAGTTTACAAGGGCAAGACTTCGACTATCCGAAATAAGGTTAAGGGCGAATCGGATTGATAGGGGTCTAATTTTTGCTAAGGCATGGCCCCGATTCGCGTACCAAAAAGCATAGCTTAATGGTCGGAAGCAGAGCAAATAAAGCTCGTTTAACCCGTTCTGAATTTGCTATGAGGCTAAGGCCGAACTAGATATTAACTGATTCAGTCGGTCGTAACTTATAATCCTAGCTAAGGCGGGATATGACGAGGCATGAAAGTCAAGGAACAGAATCGAAATATAATAAAAGATGTTTGTACATAAGATGAAATTTTGACATATCCAGGCTACAAAATATCAATACAACGTCAATCCGAGCCATCTTCATCTTCTTCAGGAAAGGTTTGTTTCCTTATTTCAGCCTCAATCTTTGTTGCCTCAGCAATATCGGAAGACATATCGAGACCACGAGCCTGAAGCTCCTCAAGAACGGAAAGGCGAGTTTGGCACTGAGTGTACTCAACTAGCGCCTTCGATTGCTCTTGAGCGACCTCGGCATCGGCTCTATACTGAGCTATCAAGTCTTCAGCATTGGCCTTGGTGGTGGCAATCTCCGATTTCGCTTCCTGTAGCTGGTTGGTCAGAACCACCCGATCTTGGGTAAGCGACTCAACTTGGAGCCGTTGGGATTCATTGTCCTTGACCAGAGCTCCGATTCTCTCCTGCGCCTCCGAGGCTTGTTCTCTTCATCGAGCTCGGAGAGCCTCTTTCTCCGCAGTTAAAGTCTCGATCATGGCTCTCCACCCACTCGTTTCAGCTTTGGCCTTGTTCAGTTCAAACCGGAGTCGGTCCAACCGGTTAGTCATTTGCCCCAGTTGGTCAACACTAGTGGCATGCTCTCTCCTTACAAAATTAAGCTCGGCCCGGAGACTCGACATCTGACTTTCGAGCCGCTGACGCTGAACCTTTTCTTGTGCCATTCCTTCTTTGATTCGAAGAAACATTTCATGATAAAGCACCGAAGACTGTGGGAAATTTGAATTAAAAACTGTCAGTGCGGACTTGGAATCAAAACATTGAGCATAATTTAAAACAAACAAGAAAGTGTACCCTGTTCGATGCCTGTTGAGCTTCATTGAACAAGCAAGCCCAATCCACAGCATTCATTGCGGCTTGGTCTTCTTCAGTCACCAAGCAGTGGAGATAACTAGCTACGCCTACCGGCGCACCTAGTGCTCGGACATCCTCGGGGACGGTGAAGGTTATCA
Source organism: Nicotiana obtusifolia (assembly GCA_002018475.1). Taxonomy (NCBI): domain Eukaryota; kingdom Viridiplantae; phylum Streptophyta; class Magnoliopsida; order Solanales; family Solanaceae; genus Nicotiana; species Nicotiana obtusifolia. The sequence continues at coordinate 9,163 of MCJB01002685.1, read as the reverse complement.
CCCTCCTCCGATCAGGGTTCGAGCTCGGAGCGAGGAATTTATCGATCAATTTGGCACCAGCCGACACCCCACTCGTCTCGGCTGGGGGACTCCTTCTAGGGACTTCAAGGCTGAAGGTATCAACCGACGGCACCCCGTCGAAAAATTCTTCAAAGGTCCCAGCTGTGACCGGCACCTTGCTCGGTGTGTGCATCCTTGCATCTTGGGCATCATTCAGAGTTGCCTCTGAAAAGGAAGGTGAATGCACCATCCCCGGAATGTCTGAGGACCTTTGTGTCACCGCTCTTGTGTCAGCCCGGCTCTCGGTCCCTGCTCCCGCTTCGATGTTCTCTTCTTGGGAAGCGCAGGTCTCCTCCACACTCGGCTCGGGAACTGCCCGAGGGGACTTGTCATTTAAGGTTTCAGGGCTCTTTTCCCCCTCGGAACCGTCGCTCAGTTGAATGGAAGGGTCGGTAACTTTGACTTTACGAGCCCTCATCTTTCCTGCCTTTTTTCTTCTCGGGTTCAGCTTGACCGGGAGCCTCCTTCCTCTTCTTTCCTCCCTCTTTCCCCTATACGGAAAGGGGACGAGGAACTGCCCCACCAGTGGGTGTCGACCTCCACTCGGCATCCTTCGAGAGACCTGCAAAATGAATTTTCAAAAGGCTAAGTGTTGGTATCGATTGTCTTGGAATATATGAACGTTATTGAAGCTCACCATGATTCTTGGCCTCCCAAAGGCCCTTCGATATCTCTCTCCAGGCCAGTTCAGAATAGGACCTTTGGGCCACAACCTTCCTGACCCACTCCTCTAAGTGTTGAATCGCGGCCGGTGCCTGGGAAACGGCTGCACATCACAATACGTCGGTTAAACATTGGAAGAAAATAATAAGAGATCTTAAATAAAGAGACACTTACATTTCATGTTCCACTTTTCAGGGAACGACATATTATCGGCAGGGATCAAATCGGAGGTCTTGATTCGAACAAATCGACTCATCCAACCCCGGTCCCTATCTTTATCAATGCTCGAGAACGGAGCCTTGCTAGCCCATTGAGCAAGTTTTATCAGCCCCCCTCGGAACATTCGGGGACTGTACAATCGGAGAAAATGATCGATGGTGAAAGGGTGCCCCCCTTCGACCTTACCCATGAAAAAACGAAAGAGGTAAATTATACGCCACACAGAGGGATGGACTTGACCTAGGGTAACATTATATCTCCTACAAAATTCAACGATTACCGGGTCTATGGGACCTAATGTGAATGGATAGGTATATACACTTAAATATCCCTCCACATGGGTGGTAATAGCTTCATTCGGGGAAGGGATTACCACATCGGTCCAATGGCATTCAGCCTTCACCCTTTCAAGATGTCTTTGAGTGATCGAGCTAATGTACTGCGAGACCAGTTCGCCTCGGCCAGGCACCGGGGAAGGCTTCTCGACTTTGAAGTCGGAGCCTATGAAGCACCCTACTGGTATAAAGGCTTTTAATGGAGGTTCCATGGAGGGTTCCTCAGTATGGACGGGCTCAGCCTCTTCAACAAACTGAGCAGGGGAAGGTTGTTGTTTCTGGGGAACTGATTTAGAAGTTTTGGCCATGACGATTGAAGTAGCAGAAGCAAGAAGCAAAAGGAGAAGAGAGGTTTTTCTGATGAAGAATACTAGAAGAAACAAACTGTTTAGTAACGTGAAAGTAAAGAAATAAACTCAAAGAAGGGAGGAAGCATTTATACTTTCCCAAAAAGCGGCGGTACAGAACACGAGGTGAATAAACATTAAATGCATGCATTAAATGCGCAGGGCTCTGCAGACGAGACAGGTAATGATTTCTTGTGTCAATGGTCATGTGCGTCACGGCACTGCCATCACACAAAGGGTCCTTTTAGGGTTGAGCGATTTGATGACTCTGACTTCGTGGCACGCGTAATGGAGATATTGATTACTTAGCCGAAGAGCTCAAAGAATGACGACTCATATCGTTTTTTATCCTTACTCTCCAATAAACGAGGGGACTATCTGTATTGGGTCGAATACAATCGATTGCTCGAGAAGAGTCGAGCCCGGACACAATGCAAGACCGGGTTGCCTCGATCCGAGGTCAACAAGTGGAGCACGAAATTGGAGCAACCGAAATGGGGTGACCGACATTGGCCGACGAAAGCACATCTCGTAACAAAAGATCAGTTTCGACCGGATATTCCGTGGATTCCTGATATCTCGGCGGGAGCGAATATCTCAACCGTCGTAGACGTTAAGCCACTATTTTAGGGATATTCCATCCCGTAATTGAAGGGATTTTATCTTGTAATTAGGGTTTTATAAGGAGTATTTCTTTTACCTATAAGAAGGGAATCTACCTTCATTGTAAGACACAGCAGATACAAGTGAAAATACTAAGAACTGCTACTGTTTATTATCGAAATCAGTCATCTTTATTGTGCTTCATTATCAGCGATCCAATTACTGCGGTTTGATTATTCCTTTTTGTTTACTATATTCCAATTATTAGCCAATATATTTTACATTGTATTGAACTAATTCACACATCCTTAGCACTACGAACAAATTCAATTGTTACTCGGATTTAAGGGTAAACAAGAACGGTTTTTACTTCCAAAAGCCAATTGTTAAGTTACAAATGAAAGAGTGAAAGAGTAAGCAACGGACACAACCTTTTGAAAAGACACCAACTCATTGGTTCTCTTATTATTTTTATTTAAATATTATAATTGAATATAACTTAATTATAAATAATAATTTAATTAATTAGAAGTATATATATGTAATTCAACTTTCTAGTTTAGGGGTATATATATATATATATATATATATATATATATATATATATATTACAAGCATAAAGACCCTTTACGAAATGGCATTAGTCTTTTTTACCCTTTAAAATAGAGTTCACACTAGATAAAATAGTCATTTAATTATTTTTCTAATTTTTAGGTATTTAAAATGTACTAAATTTTATTTATTAAGTCCTTCTTATTATGTACAAAATCCTAATATTTAAAACTTAAAACTTCATTCAAATTTCACCATATCAATTAAACTCACAGGTACAATAAACACATAAAATTGATCACTAACCTAAATATCTCAATTTTTATGCAAATTACCTTATACATATAAATCAATTGACGATGGAATAAATTATTAAAAATAATGAATACTTATGTAGGCCTACTTATATAATTAAATAAAGAAACATATATAAATAATCTAGCTATATCTAAAATAAATATACACTCATGTACAAATTAAAAATAGGAAAATGTCGCATATTTTTAGGAAATTGTCATACTTGTGTACGTAGGACAGAGTGTCTTACTTTATTGAGTAATTAAATTATTAATATTAGTAATCATTATATTTAAAAACATAATAGTTTCAATTCATTTTTATTTTATAATGACTCGAAAATAATTTTTAATATAAATTTATGTAATTCTTTTAAAATTTTATACTCATTATGCGGAAGTACATGCGCAATGCGCGTACCCTAAAAACTAGTACTATATTTAAAGCATGAAGGCCCTTAGCGAAATATCGTTAGTCTTTTTTTTACTCTTTTAAAATAAAGTTCACACTGGACAAAATAGTCTTTTGATTATTTTCTATTTAGGAATAATTATTTAATTATTTTCCTATATTAATTAGTTTCCTACTATTTATGAATAGTCATTTAATTAGTTCCCTGTTATTTAAAATTAGTCATTTAATTATTCCCTTATATCTAGAACTTTTATGTTTTAATTCCTTTATGTTCTAGAATTTCGAGTGCATTCAATTTACACTATAAAAGTTTTGTTCATGTTCAAGTTCACTCATATGTTGGAGTATCAAATTTCTCCTTTTAGGTTTAGAAGGGTCTTTTTTAGTTAATAAAACTTTGACATATTAATTCACACTACGGACGTTTCATTCAATTTCACAATCTTGTACTCCTTTTAGATTTAGTAAAAAATAAACACTTTGAACTTCTTTTTGATTTAGGAGTCTTTATTTTTTTTAATAATATTTTCTTTGTCTATTTGAACTATACACAATTAAACCTTATATAAATTCTTTCCCATTTGAATTATATAAGCGACTACTTCTATTTAAGAAGCTATGATCGAGCAGCAGCTATAAAATTAAGAATTTTCAAGTTCTATTTAACTGAGCAAAAAGATTTTGTATTAGTAGTTAAAATTTTGAATTCACATATTTGGATTAGTAGTTGAATTCATTCACAGACTAATTTGAATTTTGCATTCACGTATATTATTTATATTATTTTTAAAAGTTTATTGTTATTAATACGAGGGTCACACACGTGCTATAATAAAGCATGAAGTCCGTTAGCAAAATGTCGTTCGCCCTTTTTACCCGTTAAAAATAAGTTGTAATATAAAAATTAGTCATTTAATGCTTTCTTAATATTTAGGACTTCAAAATCTACTGACTTTTATGTATTAATTTTTTCTTATTTTAACTATCTTGTAAGAATTTCTTATATTTAAGATTTTAAAATTTTTAGCTTATACTTTTTTTTCTTATTTGAACTGTGTAATATAAATATAATATTATTTTAAAATTTAAATGGGAGAGCATTCTCGCCTATGTTCCTCGATGAATTTTTTATTTTATATAACTCTTATGTAGTTTTTTCTAATTTGAAAGCTTAATGTGGTAGGTTTTAGTGTTTGTATACGGCTAAAATCGGATTCATCCATATAAAGGCAAATCAAGGTCGATCCTCATATCAACACCGGTCGCTCATCAGTCAACAATCGAAGCCACATGTTCGATATCAAGGTCGAAACCATGTGCTCGATCCCAGGACCGAAGCTATGACTTCGATATCAGGCTCGATATTATGACTTCAAAATCAGCATTGGATCTTACTTTTGTAATAGTTAATATATCTGTTATATCAACTGTTAGATCACGCCCAAAAGTTAAGAACACTGTTCAAATTATCAAACGTGCAGGACTTTACCAAACATGCAGGGACTTTTTATGATGACAAGGGACTTTATTGACAAAAAGGGTTTTTCATCTTTTCTATATATAGGAGATATCTATCAGTGTAAAGGGGGATCTACAATTACATATCAAGCAATATTAGTGTGCAATTCTCTGATTATTCATCTTTGTTCAGATATCATAGTCTTTCTATTTTACTCAATCTTTACATACTTAGTATCAAATATATCCATGTATCTATTATCCCACGTACAAATTCAATTGTGTTATTTCGATTTTCGGGGTAAACAGTTTGGCGCCCACCGTGGGGCCTAGATAATTGTGGTAATTTGATACCAAATTCTTGTTTATACGTTACATTCTTTCCTTTCTTATAGAAAAATTTCTGAAAAAATACAAAAAAAATGTCGAACCTTCAAAATGCACCTCTTCACATTGGTGGAGGATCCAGCCACCAAGATGAAAATAACAATACAGTTCAGGGAAACCATTGTCCGATCCCGGAATAATTGGGTGTCAACTCGCAAATTCCGATTAACATTGACCAACCAGTTGGATCGAAAAACTGTATTCCAAATGTTGACGGAGATGGAATTAGCGTACGTGTCATTTTCGAGATGTTACAAGCCCAACAGATGGCGATCGCCCAACTGCAAAGCCAAAACCTTACACCAAAAGCAGCGGAGCACAATCCATCTCGAGAGGTAACTTGCAGGGGTGAATCAATCTTAGAAAGATCGAACAACCATGAATCGGGGACTAATTCCGAAATTGCGAAGCAGCTCGAAGACCTCACTAAGCGATTAGAATCGGGCGAAAAAAGAATCGAGGCAAACGATAGAAAGGTGGAAACGTACAATTCCAGGGTATATCAAATCCCAGGAGCACCACCGATTTTGAAAGGGGTCGATTCCAAGAAGTTCATACAAAAACCTTTTCCGCCAAGTGCAGCTCCGAGATCGATTCCCAAGAAATTTCGCATGCCCAACATACCCAAGTACAATGGCACGACCGACCCTAACGAGCACATTACATCGTATACGTGTGCTATCAAAGGAAACGATTTGGAAGACGATGAAATAGAATCCGTCCTACTGAAAAAATTAGGAGAAACCCTATCGAAAGGGGCTATGGTATGGTATCATAATTTACCTGCTAATTCTATTGACTCGTTTGCTATGCTTGCAGATTCTTTTGTAAAAGCACATGCAGGTGCCATTAAAGTCGAAACCAGAAAATCCGATCTCTTCAAGGTAAGGCAATGGGATAACGAAATATTGAGAGAATTCGTATCCCGATTTCAAATGGAACGAATGGATCTACCACCAATCACCGATGATTGGGCCGTACAAGCTTTCACACAAGGGCTTAATACGAGGAGCTCGATATCTTCTCAACAACTAAAGCAAAACTTGGTGGAATATCCAGCCACTACATGGGCCGACATACACAATCGATATCAGTCCAAGATTAGAATCGAGGATGATCAGCTCGGATCCTCATCCAGTTCCATTTATCCTTCTAGATCGTCCCATCGAAGGAGTATCGATGACGAATCAAGATCGATCAATAATCGACACCAACCATATGGGGAAAATTCAAGGAACGTCCGATCCGGGCGGAATTTCATTGGGAATCATCACAGGAACGGTCGGAGCCAAAATAATCGGGGACTCAATCAGGAGCTCAATCGGGGGCTCATGAGCAAAAATACATTTGATATTCCCTCTGGACATAAAGAGGCCCCGAAAATATCAGAGTATAACTTCAACATCGATGCGTCATCCGTGGTATCGGCAATTGAACGCATCAAAGATACTAGATGGCCTCGACCGTTACGATCAGACCCTGCGCAAAGGGATCCTAATCAAATATGCGAATACCATGGTACCCATGGGCATAAGACAGAGGACTGTCGACAACTAAGGGAAGAAGTAGCTCGTTTATTCAACAACGGGCTTTCGAGAATTCTTAAGCGACCGAGCTAAGAATCACTTCAACAACAGGAATGAAAATAGGCATACGAAGCAGGAAGAACCTCGACATATCATTAATATGATAGTCGGAGGGACTGATATCCATCAAAGACTGATGCGCACTAAGATATCCCTCACAAGGGAGAAACGGAGCATGGAATTCTTGACGACAAGGACATTACTGTTCGACGATAAAGATGCAACAGGGATTGTACAACCCCACAATGATGCACTGGTAATCTCTATCTTAGTTCGTGAATTTCAAATTAAGCGTGTGTTAATTGATCCAGGTAGCTCCGCCAACATCATACGATCAAACGTGGCGAATCAACTTGGCATGACTAGCAAGATTATTCCAACAATCCGAGTTCTTAACGGTTTCAACATGGCTTGTGAAACCACAAAAGGTGAAATCACTCTGTTAGTTAACACGGCGGGAACTGTATGAGAAACGGTATTCTTTGTGATCGAAGGAGATATGAGATACAACGCACTGCTCGGGAGGCCATGGATCCATGATATAGGAGCAGTACCCTCTACTTTTCATCAGGTATTAAAATTTCCAACTGATGACGGGGTTAAAACAATATATGGAGAACAACCAGCGGCAAAAGAAATGTTTGCCATCGAAGACGAAGCTTCGATATCAAAAACTTCCATTGCTGAGAATCAGGAACAAAGGGAACAAGACCGGGTAAAATAGCAATTACAACAGTCTTTATCAACCAAATCGAACGAACACGAGGAAATCGAAGGGGGAGATTTTTCAGTCCCCAGATCTTTCATAACCCCTGACGAATCCGACGCTACCAAATCAACGATCGAAGAATTGGAACAAGTTATATTGAGAGAAAATTTGCCCGATCGGAAGGTATATCTAGGCACGGGGCTAGACTCCGAGCTTAGAATAAAATTCATTGATTTCCTTTTGGCTAACGAAGATTGTTTTGCCTGGTCCCATCTTGATATTAAGGGTATCCCTTCCGAAGTAGTCACACACAGACTAAGTTTGGATTCGAGGTTCAATCCAATCAAACAGAAACGAAGACCTCAATCCGATCTCAAGCATGCTTTCATCAAGGACGAGGTATCTAAATTTCTTAAAATAGGGTCCATTCGGGAGGTTAAATACCCGGATTGGTTAGCAAACGTAGTGGTGGTTCCCAAAAAAGCCAATAAACTAAGAATGTGCATAGATTATAAAGATTTAAATAAGGCATGCCCCAAAGATTCTTTTCCTCTCCCTAGCATCGATCGTATGATCGACGCCATGGCTGGCCACGAGATTCTTAGTTTTCTCGATGCCTACTCTGGGTATAACCAGATAAGGATGCACCCGGATGATCAGGAAAAGACACCTTTTATCACCAAAAATGGGACGTATTGTTATAATGTGATGCCTTTCGGACTAAAAAATGCTGGTGCCACATATCAGCGCTTGGTAAACAAAATGTTTGAAAAGCAAATAGGAAAGTCGATGGAAGTATATATCGATGACATGTTGGTCAAATCCCTTCGGGTAGAAGACCACCTAACACATTTGCAGGAGACGTTCGACATATTAAAGCAATATAACATGAAGCTCAATCCAGAGAAATGTGCATTTGGCGTGGGATCAGGTAATTCCTCGGGTTTATGGTATCGAATCGGGGAATCGAAATTAATCCTGATAAAATTAAAGCAATCGAGAATATTACTGTGGTCAACAATGTGAAGGTCGTTCAAAGGCTAACCGGGCGGATAGCTGCTCTTGGTCAGTTTATTTCGAGATCTTCAGACAAGAGTCATCGATTTTTTGCATTGCTGAAGAAGAAAAACAACTTTTCATGGACACCAGAATGCCAACAAGCTCTAGAGCAGCTCAAAAGGTACTTATCAAATCCACTTTTACTGCACACCCCGAAACAGGGTGAAATATTATATTTATATATAGCTGTATCGGAGGTAGCAGTGAGCGGAGTACTAGTTAGAGAAGAGGCAGGTACGCAATTTCCTATTTATTATGTTAGCAAAACTTTGTGTGATGCAGAAACTAGATATCCTCACTTAGAAAAATTGGCATTAGCTTTACTAAGCGCATCTAGGAAATTAAAACCGTATTTCCAAAGCCATCCCATACGCGTCTTAACCACGTACCCTCTAAGAAATGTCATGCACAAGCCCGAGCTGTCTGGTAGGCTTGCTAAATGGGCCATAGAAATAAGTGGTTATGACCTCGAAT
>MCJB01002684.1:0-13308 GCA_002018475.1 Nicotiana obtusifolia | reverse complement strand
AGAAGGTGAAAGTGATACAAGAACGACTGAGGACAGCCCAAAGCAGGAAAAAATCTTATGCCGATGTCCGACGTCGTAATCTGGAGTTTGAAGTTGGTGATTGGGTGTTCCTGAGGGTCTCACCAATGAAGGGTGTCATGCGATTTGGGAAGAAAGGTAAGCTGAGTCCAAGGTATATCGATCCGTACAAAATTCTTCGACGAATTGGACAGGTTGCTTATGAGTTAGAATTGCCATCTGAATTAGAATTTGTCCATCCGGTCTTCCACGTATCTATATTGAGGAAATGTATTGGAGACCCTTCTCGAGTCGTCCCTATCAAAGATGTACAAATTACAAGGGATCTTTCATATGAAGAAATGCCAATAGCTATATTAGACCGACAAGTCCGCAAGCTAAGGGCAAAGGATGTAGCTTCCGTTAAAGTATTATGGAAGAACAAGAATACGGAAGAAATGACATGGGAAGCAGAGGATGAGATGAAGTCTAAATACCCTTACCTATTCTAGCAAGAAGATAATGAGTGTGCCGGGGGAACGCAGGACGTATTAAAAGGAGAACCGTCGCTATGAGGTAAGCAATAAAATGAGAATACTCTTCCTTAATACAAAGTAGTGATATGCGGGCAATGTACGTAGCTATAATGCTTTGTATAACCTTGCAAGGCTATAGGTTGGGTTTAAATGCTTGCGAGTCTTTCTAGGATCCATTGAATAGAGAAATCTGAGCCAGAAATTTCCGTCAGAAATTGACAATGAGTTAAGATCCCCGTAAACCCTTACATTCGAGGACGAATGTTCCTAAGGGGGGGAGGGTGTTATAACCCATATTTGTACTGGTTAGATTATACTGTAAGATATTCTACATAGGTCTGAGAAGAGAATTACCTTTGAGACAATAAGAGTTTATTCCTATTGGTCTTAAATGATGCAAGGGTGAATAAGGGTAGTTAACAAGTATTAGAAGATGAACGAGTTAAGGATGTTGTAACTCGTATTTTCGGGTAAATCAAGAGGTGATTAACATCACCAAGAGGTCATGTTTTAAGGTATTTGAATCGTATAACATCCGTTTCATAAGTCTTGAAGTCAAACGAGTTATGAAACAAAAGTCGACAAAAGTTGTCGCAACTTAGGTTCACAATTTTACTTAAACATTAGGTCAAATGTTTCTGAGCTTTTCTCCCAATTTACAGGGATTTACGGGGTTATCTACCTACCAAATTAAAGGTCTATGAGTCTAGTTTCCAACGCATCAAACTGTTTGTCAATACGATCTCGGAGTATTGAGATAATTGTATTTCCGCAAACCTGCGCTAGCTGGTAGGTGACAAGTAGGTGCATCACCTACTTGCCAAAATTAAGGGATAAAATTAAAAGCCCCAAAGTAGGCCAAGAGAGGGATTTTAAGAGCTTTTAAAGTCAGTTATTTCACTATTATTCCAGTGCTTCAAAACCGAAATAGAACTCCTGCAACCCCTCCTCAAAAATCCCACACAAACCCTAATCGATTTTCCCCCTCTTTCAAGTTCTAATTGGGGGTGAAACCTAGAGTTTGAGGAACCAAAGCAAGGGCTGAGTTATCTAACAAGCAAGGTGAGTTTACTGCTCTCTTTCATACATTTTTTCTACTTTGAATTCATGGTAAGTTGTTCTATATATGTAAGAACTCACGGGACAGTGATCGGAAGCCGTGAGTTCGAGTTATTCACTTGTAGCGGACAAAGCTGCGTGTTTTACTACTAATTTGTGGAGTTTTGGAGGAGGAAGGGTGTGGAGAAACACCATATATATTTAGGGTTGTGGGCTGATAGTTGTTCATAACATTTGACCTAATNGCCCGCTAGGCCCAGGCCCGCCTCAGGCCCAGGCCCGCCACGGGCCACAGCCTTAGTAGGAGACGAGTGTCCGTGCGTACGCTAGAATTCCTGATTATGTCCGGGTAGACTTAGATTCACGTCATGCTTTAATTGTACTGTTTGAGTTACCACTGCCTGTTTAATTACTTAAATTCGCATTATGACCTGAGACTAGACTCACGTAGAGTAATTGTATTTCTCTTACGGACTTCTCCCGCGCTGTGCGTATTCATCGAAAAGTTTCCTTAAATTTCGGAACTCACATGTATATTCGTAACTCACATGTATATTCGTGAGTGGGGTCAAGAACCTATTAAAGTGTTATAACCCATATTTGTACACGTTAGATTACACCGTAAGACAGTCTACATAGGCCCGAGAAGAGAATTACCTTTGAGACAATAAGAGTTTGGTCCTATTGGTCTTAAATGGTTCAAGGGTGTATAAGGGTGGTTAATAAGTATTAGAAGATAAACGAGTTAAGGATGTTGTAACTCGTATTTTCGGGAAAATCGAGAGGTGATTAACATCACCAAGAGGTCATGTTATAAGGTATTTGAATGATATAATATCCGTTTCATAAGTCTTAAAGTCAAACGAGTTATGAAACAAAAGTCGACAAAAGTTGTCGCAACTTAGGTTCACAATTTTACTTAAACGTTAGGTCAAATGTTTCTGAGCTTTTCTCACAATTTACAAGGAATTATGGGGTGGTCTACCTACAAAATTAAAGGTCTATGAGTCTAGTTTCTAGCGCATCAAACCATTTGGCAATACGATCTCGGAGTATGGAGATAATTGTATTTCCGCGGAAATGCGCAGACTGGTAGGTGACAAGTAGGTGCATCACCTACTTGCCAAAATTAGGGGATAAAGTTAAAAGCCCCAAAGTCGGCCAAGAGGGGACCTTTAAGAGCCTTGAAACTCAGTTAAGTCACTATTACTCCAGACCTTCAAACCGAAATAGAACCCCTGCAACCCCTCCCCAAAAAAATCCCACACAAACCCTAATCGATTTTTCCCCTCTTTCAAGTTCTAATTGGGGGTGAACCCTAGAGTTTGAAGAACCAAAGCAAGGGCCGAGTTATCTAACAAGTAAGGTGAGTTTACTGATCTCTTTCATACATTTTTTCTACTGTTAAGTCTTGGTATGTCGTTCTATATATGTAAGAACTCACGGGACGGTGATCGGAAGCCGTGAGTTCGAGTTATTCATTTGTAGCAGACTGTTTTCTGGACTGTTTTGTGTTGCTGTAAGGCTGTGTGTTTTAATACTGATATGTGGAGTTTTGGAGGAGGAAGGGTATGGAGAAACACCATATAGATTTAGGGTTGTGGCCTGATAGTTGTTCATAATATTTCCGGGTCGTTTGACACGACTATAGTGGCCATCGTATGTATGAAGTGATTGGTTTGTGCGTGGACTGTTTTGGGAGGCTCAATATGATTCTCATTGATGTTGTTTGGCTGTTTGGTGATTGTTTTGACTTGTGTGAAGTCATATATATAGGGGAGGTGCTGTCCGTTTTATCGCAAAATAGGTTACAGTCGATACATAATAGTTACGACGCTTAAACGATAAGGGTAGTGTCATTTCTCTTATTGTAGACTAAGAAGTCGTGGAAGTTTCATAGCTTGAGATTGGAAAGTATTGCAAGGTATGTTAGACTGTCCTTTTCCTTCTTTTGCACGACTCTGATTGTACATAATGCAATGAACTAGCCCCAAAGATACTCTACTCTTGGAAGGTAGTAGTACTTGCATTGTTTCCCCTCTTATGGGAGGATTGATATGTTATTATTTCTTCGACCTTATGGCACCATGATAGTATGAATCTTATGAGTCCAGCATGCATTATCTATTTTACTTTACCGTGTCGCGCTATAGTTGGCCGGGCAGGCACCTATTGTGCAACCACTGATCAGTTGGGTATGATGATGAGGAGGCCCACAGAGGCATATGTATAAGATGATGATGAGGCCCACAGAGGCGTATATATGTATATGATGATTTTCAGAAGGATATATATATATGTATATATATATATATATATATATATATATATATATATATATATGTATGTATATGCATATACACGTCAGGCATGATATGGTTAGTCGCCCTCAGAGGCATTCAGATGGTACAGGTAGTATGTCTCTAATCCTGATGCTTATAATTGTTCTTGCATTATGTTTCCTGTCTTACATACTCAGTACATTATCCGTACTGATGTCCTTTATTTGTGGACGATGCATGTCGTGCTGCAGGTCCGAGCGGGCAGATAGACGAAGCTCCCCCACCACAGTAGGCTACCCAGTTCAGCAGATATTGGCGAGATCCATCCTTCGGACTTGCCACAGTCTTGGTATGCATTCTGTTTTGGGCATGTCGGGGCCCTGTTCCGACGTAGGTTGCATTATGTACGTTTTTGTAGAGGCTCATAGACAAGTGTCAATTTATGCATAGACAAGTGATGGGTTGACTTATGTACAGTTGAATTGCCTTGTCGGCAAACGTATGTATTTTGTTTTATGGTTTTGCATAGCAGCCTTGTTGGCTATATTATGTATATAAGTATGTTCGTATCATGGTATGATCCCTCGGTTCATTATAATTATTGTTCGAGATTATATGCATATGAAAAGCCATATAGATAATAAGGAAAGTTAGATGAAGGGTACGCCGGCGCCCGTTGAGTATTGTCCGGTGCCAGTCGCGGCCCTCCGGCTTGTGTCGTGACACTAGGATGTAGGGATCCAATGTTGGAAAAGCAACTAGCGAGTGGAGACATTATATCTAAACTAACATCAACTAGGAAGTGGGGACCCGATTTTGGAAAAGCTCCTAGGGAGTTGAGACGCTATGTCTAAGATATCATCCATTAGGGAGTGGAGACCATATGTTGGAAAAGAGACTAGGGAGTAGAGACCCTATGTCTAAAATGAAATCAACTAGGGAGTGGGGACCCTATGTAGGATAAACGACTAGGGAGTGGAGACCCTATATCTAAAAAAATTACAACTAGCGAGTGGAGACCCTATGTTGGAAAAGAAACAAGGGAATGAAGACCTTATGTCTATAATAAAATCAACTATGGAGTGGAGATCCTATGTCTTAAATATCATCAACTAGGGAATGGAGACCCAATGTTGGAAAAGAGACTAGGGATTAGAGACCATATGTCTAAAATAAAATCAACTCGGGAGTGGAGACCCTTTGCTGGAAAAACGACTAGGGAGTGGAGACCCTATGTCTAAAATAAAATCAACTAGGGAGTGGGGATCCTATGCTGGAAAGCCAACTAGGAAATGGAGATCCTATGTATAAATTGTCATCAACTAGGGAGTGGGGACCCTATGTTGGAAAAGTGGTTAGGGAGTTGTGACTCTATGTCTAAAATATCATCAATTAGGGAGTGGAGACCCTATTTTGGAAATGAGACAAGTGAGCGGAGACCCTATGCATAAAATAAATTAAACTAGGGAGTAGAGACCCTATGCTGGAAAAGAGACTAGGGAGTGGAGACCCTGTGTCTAAAAAAAAATCAACTAAGGAGTGGGGACCAATGTTGGTAAAGCGACTAGGGAGTTGAGACATTATGTCTAAACTAAAATCAACTAGGGAGTGGGGACCCCATGTTGGAAAAGCGACAAAGGAGTGGAGACTCTATGTCTAAAATAAAATCAACTAGGGAGTGGGGACCCTATGTTGGAAAAGAGACAAGGGAGTGGAGACCCTATGTCAAAAATATCATCAATGTAAGTGGAGACCGTATGTTGGCAAAGAGACTAGGGATTGGTGATCCTATGTCAAAAATAAAATCAACTAACGATTAGAGACCCTATGTTGGAAAAGAGTCTAGGGATTAGAAATCCTATGTCTAAAATATCATCAACTTGGGAGTGGAGACCCTATTTTGGAAAAGAGACTAGGGAGCGGAGACGCTATGTCTAAAATAAAATCAACAATGGAGTGGAGACCATATGTCAAAAATATCATCAATGGAAGTGGAGACCCTATGATGGAAAAGAGACTAGAGAGTGGAGATCCTATGTCTAAAATAAAATCGACTCGGGAGTAGAGACCCTTTGTTGTAAAAGAGACTTCGGAGTAGATACCCTATGTCTAAGATATCATCAACTAGGGAGTAGAGACCCTATGTGTGAAAAGCGACTAGGGAATGAAGACCCTATGTCAAAAATATCATCAACTAAGGAGTGGAGACCCTATGTTGGAAAGCGACTAGGGAATGAAGACCCTATGTCAAAAATATCATCAACTAAGGAGTGGAGACCCTATGTTGGAAAGAGACTAGGGAGTGAAGACCCTATGTCTAAAATATCATCAACAAGGGAGTGGAGATCCTATTTTAGAAAAGAGACTAGGGAGCGGAGACCATATGCCTAAACAAAATAAACTAGGGAGTGGAGACTCTATGTCTAAAATAAAATCAACTAGGGAGTTGGGACCCTATGTTGGAAAATCGACTAGGGAGTGGAGATCCTATGTGTGAAAAGAGACTAGGGAGTGGAGATATTATGTCTAAACTAAAATCAACTGGGGAGTGGGGACTCTTGTTGGAAGAGTGACTAGGGTGTGGAGACGCTACATCTAAAATATTATCAATTAAGTAGCGTAGACCCTATGTTGGAAAAGAGACTCGGGAATGGAGACCCTATGTCTATAATAAAATCAACTAGGGAGTGGATACCGTATGCTGGAAAAGCGACTAGGGAGTGGAGACCTTATGTCTAAAATATCTTCAACTAGGGAGTGGAGACCCTATGTTGGAAAAGAGACTAGGGAATGGAGACCCTATATCTATAATAAAATCAACTAGGGAGTGGATACCTTATGCTGGAAAAGCGACTAGGGAGTGGAGACCCTATGTTGTAAAAGTGACTAGGGAGTGGAGATCCTATGTCTAAAATATCATCAACTAGGGAGTGAAGACCCTAAGTTGGAAAAGAGACAAGGCAGTGGAGTCCCTATGTCTAAACTAAAATAAACTAGGGAGCGGAGACCCTATGCTAGAAAAGTGACCAGGGAGTGGAGACACTTTGTTGGAAAATGGACTAGGGAATGGAGACCTTATGTCAAATATATCATCTACTAAGGAGTGGAGACCATATATTCAAAAAGAGACTAGGGAGTGGAGACCCAATGTCTAAAATATTATCAACGAAGGAGTAGAAACCCTATGTTGAAAAAAAGACTAGGGAATGGAGACCCTATATCAAAAATATCATCAACTAAGGAGTGGAGACCCTATGTTGGAAAGAGCATAGGGAGTGAAGACCCTATGTCTAAAATATCATCAACAAGGGAGTGGAGATCCTATTTTGGAAAAGAGACTAGGGAGCGGAGACCATATGCCGAAACAAAATAAACTAGGGAGTGGTGTCTCTATGTTTTAAAAGCGACTGGGAACTGGCGAACCTATGTCTAAAATAAAATCAACTAGGGAGTTGGGACCCTATGTGGGAAAAGCGACTAGGGAGTGGAGATCCTATGTGTGAAAAGAGACTAGGGAGTGGAGATATTATGTCTAAACTAAAATCAACTGGGGAGTGGGGACCCTTGTTGGAAGAGTGACTAGGGTGTGGAGACCCTACGTCTAAAATATTATCAATTAAGTAGCGTAGACCCTATGTTGGAAAAGAGACTCGGGAGTAGAGACCCTATGTCTAAAATAAAATCAAGAAGGGAGTGGGGACCCTAAGTTGGAAAAACGACTAGGGAGTGGAGACCTTATGTCTAAAATATCTTCAACTAGGGAGTGGAGACCCTATGTTGAAAAAGAGACTAGGGAATGGAGACCCTATGTCTATAATAAAATCAACTAGGGAGTGGATACCGTATGCTGGAAAAGCGACTAGGGAGTGGAGACCTTATGTCTAAAATATCTTCAACTATGGAGTGGAGACCCTATATTGGAAAAGAGACTAGGGAATGGAGACCCTATGTCTATAATAAAATCAACTAGGGAGTGGATACCGTACGCTGGAAAAGCGACTAGGGAGTGGAGACCCTATGTTGGAAAAGTGACTAGGGAGTGGAGATCCTATGTCTAAAATATCATCAACTAGGGAGTGAAGACCCTAAGTTGGAAAAGAGACTAGGGAGTGGAGTCCCTATATCTAAACTAAAATCAACTAGGGAGTGGAGACCCTATGTTAGAAAAGTGACTAGGGAGTGGAGACACTTTGTTGGAAAAGCGACTAGGGAATAGAGACCTTAAGTCAAATATATCATCAACTAAGGAGTGGAGACCATATATTCAAAAAGAGACTAGGGAGTGAAGACCCAATGTCTAAAATATTATCAACTAAGGAGTAGAAACCCTATGTTGAGAAAAAGACTAGGGAATGGAGAACCTATGTCTAAAATATTATCAACTAGGAAGTGGGGACGCTATGTTGGAAAAGCGGCTAGGGAGTGGTGACTCTATGTCTAAAATATCATCAATTAGGGAGTGGAGACCCTATTTTGGAAATGAGACAAGGGAGCGGAGACCCTATGCATAAAATAAATTAAACTAGGGAGTGGAGACCCTATGCTGGAAAAGAGACTAGGGAATGGAGACCCTGTCTAAAAAAAAATAACTAAGGAGTGGGAACCAATGTTGGTAGAGCGACTAGGAAGTGGAGAAATTATGTCTAAACTAAAATCAACTAGGGAGTGGGGACCCTATGTAGGATAAAGGAATAGGGAGTGGAGACCCTGTGTCTAAAAAAACTACAACTAGCGAGTGGAGACCCTATGTTGAAAAAGAGACTAGGGAATGGAGACCTTATGTCTATAATAAAATCAACTAGAGAGTGCGGACCTTATGTTGGAAAAGAGACTAGGTAGTGGAGACCCTATGATGGAAAAGCAACTAGGGGTTGAGACCTTATGTCTAAATAATAAACTAGGGATTGGAGACCCTTTGTTGGAAAGGAAACTAAGACGTGGAGAACCTATGTCTAAAATATCATCAATGGAAATAGAGACCCTATGTTGGAAAGGCGACTCGGGAGTGGAGATCCTATGTCTAAAATATCATCAATGGAAGAGGAGACCCTATGTTGGAAAAGAGGCTAGTGAGTGGAGATCCTATGTCTAAAATAAAATCAACTAGGGAGTAGAGACCCTATGTTGGAAAAGAGACCAGGGAGTGGATACCTTATGTCTAAAATATCATCAACTAGGGAATAGAGACCTGATGTTTTATAAGAGACTTGGGAATGGAGACCCTATGTCAAAAATATCATAAACTAGGGAGTGGAGACCCTATGTTCGAAAGAAGACTAGAGAGTGGAGACCCTATGTCTAAAATGTCATCAACTAAGGAGTAAAAACCCTATGTTGAAAAAAAAGACTAGGGGGTGGAGACCCTATGCCTAAAATATAATCAACTAGGTAGTGGAGACCTGATGTTTTAAAAGAGACTTGGGAATGGAGACCCTATGTCAAAAATATCATCAACTAGGGAGTGGAGACCCAATGTTCGAAATAAGATTAGAGAGTGGAGACCCTATGTCTAAAATATCATAAACTAAGGAGTAGAAACCCTATGTTGAAAAAAATAATAGGGAGTGGAGACCCTACGCCTAAAATATTATCAACTAGGGAGTGGGGACACTATGTTGGAAAAGCGACTACGGTGTGGAGACCCTATGTCTAAAATATCATCAACTAGGGAGTGGAGATCCTATGATGGAAAAGAGACTAGGGAGTGGAGACCCTATGTCTAAAATAAAATCAACTAGCGATTGGTAAACTATATTGGAAAAACGACTAGGGAGTAGAAACCCTATGTCTAAAAAAACTTCTGCTAAGGAGTGGAGACCCTATGTTAGAAAAGGGACTAGAGAATAGAGACCTTGTGTCTATAATAAAATCAACTAGGGAGTGGATACCCTGTGTTGGAAAAGCGACTAGGGAGTTGAGACCCTACGTCTAAAATAAAATCAAATAGGGAGGGAGAAACTTATGTTGGAAAAGAGGTTAGGGAGTGGAGACCCTATGTCTAAAATATCATCAATTAGGGAGTAGAAATCTTATATTGAGAAAAAACCTGGGGAATGGACACCATATTATAAAATATTATCAACTAGGGAGTGGGGACCCTATGTTGGAAAAGAGAGTAGGGAGTAAAGACCCTATGTCTAAAATATCATTAACTAGGGAGTAGAAACCCTATGTTGAAAAAAAGACTAGGGAGTGGAGACCCTATGGCTAAAATATTATCAACTAGGGAGTCGATACCCTATGTTGGAAAACCGACTAGGGTGTGGACACCATATGTCTAAAAATAAAAATAAACTAGGGAGTAGAAACCTTATGTTGGAATAGCGACTAGGAAGTGAAGACCCTATGATTTAAAAGAGACTAGGGAGTGGAGACCCTATGATTTAAAAGAGACTAGGGATTAGAGACCCTATATCTAAAATAAAATCAACTAGGGAGTGGGGATCCTATGTTGATAAAACGACTAGGGAGTGGAGAACCTATTCTAATATATCTTCAACTAGGGAGTAGAGATCCTGTGTTGGAAAAGTGACTACAGAGTGGAGACCAAAATAAAATCAACTAGGCAGTGAGGATCCTTTGTTGGATAAACGACTAGGGAGCGAAAAACGTATGTCTAAAATATCGTCAATTAGGTAATAAAGACCCTATCTTGGAAAATCGACTAGGGAGTGGAGCCCCTATGTCTAAAATAAAATCAACAAGGGAGTGGGGACCCCATGTTGGAAAAGCGACTAGGAAGTGGAGACCCAATGTCTAAAATATCATCAATGTAAATAGAGACCCTATGTTGGAAAAGTGACTAGGGAGTGGAGACCTTATATCTAAGATAAAATCAATAAAGGAGAGGAGACCGTATGTTGGAAAAGCGGCTAGGGAGTGCATAACCTATATCTAAAGTAAATTCAATTATTGAGTGGAGACCCTATGTTGGAAAAGCGACTAGGGAGTGGAGATCTTATGTCTAAAATATCATCAATGGAAGTGGAGACCCTATGTTGGCAAAGAGACTAGGGAGTGGAGATCTTATGTCAAAAATAAAATCAACTAGAGAGTAGAGACCCTAAGTTGGAAAAGAGACAAGGGAGTAGATACCGTATGTCTATAATATCATCAACTAGGGAGTAGAGACCCGATGTTTGAAAAGGGACTAGAGAATGCAGACCCTATGTCAAAAATATTATCAACTAAGGAGTGGAGACCCTATGTTGGAAAAGCAACTAGGAAGTAGAGACCCGGTGTCTAAAATATCATCAATGTAAATAGAGACCCTATGCTGGAAAAGCGACTAGGGAGTGGAGACCCTATGTCTAAGATAAAATCAAGTAAGGAGTGGAGACCGTATGTTGGAAAAGCGACTAGGGAGTGCATAACCTATGTCTAAAATAAATTCAACTATCGAGAGGAGACCCTATTTTGGAAAAACGACTAGTGAGTGGAGATCCTATGTCTAAAATATCATTAATGGAAGTGGAGACCCTATGTTGGCAAAGAGACTAGGGAGTGGAGATCCTATGTCAAAAATAAAATCAACTAGAGAGTAGAGACCCTAAGTTGGAAAAGAGACAAGGGAGTAGATACCATATGTCTATAATATCATCAACTAGGGAGTAGAGACCCGATGTTTGAAAAGGGACTAGAGAATGCAGACCCTATGTCAAAAATAAAATCAACTAAGGATTGGAGACCCTATGTTGGAAAATCAACTAGGAAGTGAAGACCCGGTGTCTAAAATATCATCATTGTAAATAGAGACGTTATGTTGGAAAAACGACTAGGGAGTGGAGACCCTATGTCTAAGATGAAATCAATTAAGGAGTCGATTCCTTATGTTGTAAAAGTAACAAGGGATTGCATAACCTATGTCTAAAAGAAATTCAACTATGGAGTGGAGACCCTATGTTGGAAAGGCGACTCGGGTGTGTAGATCCTATGTCTAAAATATCATCAATGGAAGTAGAGACCCTATGTTGGAAAAGAGGCTAGTGAGTGGAGATCCTATGTCTAAAATAAAATCAACTAGGAGTAGAGACCCTATGTTGGAAAAGAGACTAGGGAGTGGATACCTTATGTCTAAAATATCATCAACTAGGGAGTAGAGACCTGATGTTTTAAAAGAAACTTGGGAATGGAGACCCTATGTCAAAAATATCATCAACTAGGGAGTGGAGACCCTATGTTCGAAAGAAGACTAGAGCGTGGAGACCCTATGTCTAAAATATCATCAATTGAAGAGTAGAAACCCTATGTTGAAAAAAAGACTAGGGGGTGGAGACCCTATGATCGAAAGAAGACTAGAGAGTGGAGACCCTATGTCTAAAATATCATCAACTAAGGACTAGAAACCCTATGTTGAAAAATAATAGGGAGTGGAGACCCTATGACTAAAATATTATCAACTAGGGAGTGGGGACACTATGTTGGAAAAGCGACTACGGTGTGGAGACCCTATGTCTAAAATATCATCAACTAGGGAGTGGAGACCCTATGATGGAAAAGAGACTAGGGAGTGGAGAACCTATGTCTAAAATAAAATTAACTAGCGATTGGGAAACTATATCGGAAAAACGACTAGGGAGTAGAAACCCTATGTCTAAAAAAACTTCTGCTAGGTAGTGGAGATCCTATGTTGCAAAAGAGACTAGAGAATGGAGACCTTATGTCTATAATAAAATCAACTAGGGAGTAGATACCCTGTGTTGGAAAAGCGACTTGGGAGTTGAGACCCTACGTCTAAAATAAAATCAAATAGGGAGGGATAAACTTATGTTGGAAAAGAGGCTAGGGAATGGATACCCTATGTCTAAAATATCATCAATTAGGGAGTAGAAATCCTATATTGAGAAAAAACCTGGGGAATGGACACCCTATTATAAAATATTATCAACTAGGGAGTGGGGACCCTATGTTGGAAAAGAGAGTAGGGAGTAGAGACCCTATGCCTAAAATATCATTAACTAGGGAGTGGAGACCCTATGGCTAAAATATTATCAACTAGGGAGTCGATACCCTATGTTGGAAAAGCGACTAGGGTGTGGAGACCGTTTGTCTAAAAATAAAAATAAACTAGAGAGTAGAAACCCTATGTTGGAATAGCGACTAGGGAGTGGAGACCCTATGATTTAAAAGAGACTAGGGAGTGGAGACCCTATGATTTAAAAGAGACTAGGGATTAGAGATCCTATATCTAAAATAAAATCAACTAGGAAGTGGGGATCCTATGTTGATTAAACGACTAGGGAGTGGAGAACCAATTCTAATATGTCTTCAACTAGGGAGTGGAGATCCTGTGTTAGAAAAGTGACTAAGGAGTGGAGACCAAAATAAAATCAACTAGGGAGTGAGGATCCTTTGTTGGATAAACGACTAGGGAGCGAAAAACGTATGTCTAAAATATCATCAATTAGGTAGTAGAGACCCTATGTTGGAAAAAC
>MCJB01002683.1:0-16502 GCA_002018475.1 Nicotiana obtusifolia | reverse complement strand
TGAGTGATTCAAAAACCGAGGCCAGTAATTGGAGGGCCAAGGCCGAGCTCTTGACCGCTAAAAAATCGGCTCTCCACGAACGAATCTCAGAAGCCCAGGAGACGATAAAGGTTCTGACTAAAGATAATGAAGATGTCCGGGCTCAGATTGAATTGCTTCAGCAAGATCGGGCAGTCCTGTCTGGGCAGCTTGATGAGGTCAAATCGGAGATGAATGCCGTCAAAGCTAAAACCGAGGATGTTATTGCCCAGTACAAAGCTGATGTCGATGCGGCTCAACAACAATCTATTGCTTTGTCCGACTATAACCAGTGTCAAGCTCGACTTAATTTGCTCGAGGAACTTCAAGCTCGCGGTATCGAGCTCTCTTCTGATATTGATAAGGCTGCCAAGGAGGAGGAGGAAATGAGGAGAAAAGTTTTTCCTGAGGAGTTTGAGGATGCCTCTGATTGATAGCGTAGTGGCTGTGCCGGGGTGGTAATTTTGTTTTTTGGTGGGATGTGTTTTTTGAATCGTTCTTGTGTGTGTATATTTTTTGCAATAGGTAAGGTCAACGGGCCTCTTTTTGGGTGTTGAAAGATGGTTGTAACAATGTATCAAACTCTAGCTTTGCTTATAATGATGATCAGTCCTTATTTTCTGTGTAATAATCGACCAATTCGTTTTTCTTTTCTTGCATTTCACCGAGCAAACGCGATAGAATTCGGGCTGTGTCCCAATAAAGCGGTGAGTGGATTTATTTGTATGAGGGACTCTTGGTGAATTCGGTCTTGGCCTTAAATTGGATTTGATCTTACCCTTATCTCTTAAGCCTTAACCATATGTTGAATCATTTGTACGAGAATTTTCTCGATGAGTTCGGCCTTGGCCGTAGATCGGATTCGATCTTATTTTTATCTCTTAGGCCTTGGCCATACGTTGAATTTATTTGTACGAGAATTTTCTCGACGAGTAAATTTCTCGATGAGTTCGGCCTTGGCCGTAGATGGGATTCGATCTTTATTTCTTAGGCCTTGGCCATACGTTGAATTTATTTGTACGAGAATTTTCTCGACGAGTAAATTTTCTCGATGAGTTCGGCCTTGGCCGTAGATCGGATTTGATCTTTTCGATCTTGATTTCCTATATTGCGTCATTATAGATAAAAAAACCTTCAGAATTTGCTAGTATAACACAAATGTAAGCGTTAAACGATTTTGTTCGTATTTAGCGTAGCAATACACTTTTCGTCGATAGGGGTGAGTTTGATCGATCTATCTGGGTACGGCTCCTACGGCCGTTTGACCCTTACATCGGTTCCTAGCGATCTTTTACTCTTTCCCCCTTCGAATTTGATAAAAACAAGATCGGTGCGGGTAGGATTTCTATATAGTAGCACGGTATACGTGCTGCCTCATTAAAAACCTTGCCGGAAAACCCATATTGGGACAAAACCGGACGAAGGAAAAAAGAGTGCAGCGCGCGCTTTCAGCCTAAGGATGTGGTATTCATTTGATGTCTGCTCGCCCTGCATGCGTTAGTATTAATGAAAATAAGAAGGAAATAAGAAAGGTAGAGTACGGTACCTCAACAGTAGTATTTTTTCAGGTGGCTCACGTTCTAGTTGTTTGGTAGCTGTTTGCCGCTTAAAGTCCCCAGTTTATAAGAGCCTTTTCCGGTAACTTTTAATATAGTGTAAGGGCCTTCCCAATTTGGTCCTAGCTTTCCCTCATTAGGGTCTCTAGTATTGAGTGTGGTTCTCCTTAGCACCAAGTCCCCAGCACTGAAATGTCGAAGTCGAGCTCTTCGATTATAGTATCTTTCGATTCTTTGCTTCTGGGCTGCCATTCGAACCAATGCGACCTCTCTCCTCTCGTCCAAAAGATCTAGGCATGTGTTCATGGCTTCTCGATTAGACTCTTCGGCTGCGTACCGGAATCTGAGGCTTGGTTCGCCGACTTCGACCGGAATAAGGGCCTCTGCTACGTAGACTAATGAAAAAGGGGTGGCTCCGGTGCTATTTTTATCCGAAGTACGGTATGCCCATAAGATCTCGGGAAGCATTTCTCTCCATTTTCCTTTAGCGTCGATCAGTCTTTTCTTCAGATTTTGGAGTATGATTTTGTTTGTAGATTCTGCTTGCCCGTTGCCACAAGGGTGGTAAGGAGTAGATAAGATTCTCTTTATTTTGTTGTCTTCGAAAAATTTAGTTACTTTGCTGCCAACGAATTGTTTTCCGTTATCGCACATGATTTCGGATGGCATTCCAAATCGGCAGATGACGTGATCCCAGATAAGGTCGATCACTTCCTTTTCCCTGATCTTTTCATATGCCTGTGCTTCAACCCATTTAGAAAAATAATCAGTTACAAAAAGTATGAATTGAGCCTTACCTGGAGCTCGCGGAAGTGGTCCAACTATGTCCATTCCCCATTTCATGAATGGCCAAGGTGACAGAACTGAATGCAATATTTCAGCCGGTTGATGGATGATCGGCGCGTGTCTTTGGCATCCATCGCATTTGCGTACAAATTCCTTTGCGTCCTTTTCCATATCAGCCCAATAGTATCCTGCTCGGATTACTTTCCGTACCAGCGAATCTGAGCCTGAGTGGTTGCCACAGGCCCCTTCGTGTATTTCTTTCAAAATAATTCGGTGTCCCCCGGTCCGAGACATATGGCTAGAGGTCCTCCAATAGTTTTTCTGTAGAGGATTCCGTCATCGGTCAAACAAAATCGTGCTGCCTTTGTGCGTAAGGCTCTTGATTCTTTGGGATCGATCGGGACCTTTCCCGACCTGAGGAACTCTATATATTTGTTTCTCCAATCCCATGTTAAAATTGTTGAATTGACTTCAGCATGACCTTCCTCCACTATTGACCTCATTAAGTGTACGACCTTCTCGGAGTTACTCTCTTCGCCGTCGAACGCCGATCCCAAATTTGCAAGGGCGTCGGCTTCTGTGTTCTGATCTCTCGGAATGTGCTGCAAACTCCATTCCTTGAATTTATGTAGAGTAATTTGAAGTTTGTCTACGTACCTTTGCATGCGACTTTCTCTGACTGTTTACCCTTAATATTGGATAACAATTGAATTTATAGCGGGTTTAAGGATCTGTAAATTCTTTCGCTATCAAATAAAGGCGAAATTCATGGGCTTAGAATTGAGATAAAAATAGAGTAATCAAACTGGCACTCAATAAGAAGTTATAAAAAGAAGATAATAGAAAAGATGATGAAGAACATGTATATTTTCTCGTCTGGCCAAAAGTGTCCCAAAAAGGGAGTGTCTTCCACCCTTATAAACCAATCTTCCCGCCTGGGGAAGCCTAGAAGTCTCTATATTTAATTCACATGGGTAAGTGCAAAGGTTACATGGGTGAGTGCAATGGTTACAATAAAAGCTATCAACGGATTACAAAGAAGGCCTCATTTATTATGAGATTTAATACACTTAATACTCCTAAAATAACAGTACGAGCATCATAAAGAGATATAGATGAAGATCTGCCCGGAGGCAAGGCGTAAGGGATAAGGATCGATCCTCGATCGTGTGATCTTTTCTGAACCGATTTCGATCCTCATGTTTGACTTCGTGATTTCAGCCCAAGCACTTTGACTTCGGTAGTCTCCGACCCGGCTTTACGACTGTTTAACCCAATACAAAAACAGCTATATAAATCACCTTCCCAAAGCTGCTGCAAAATGCAGTAAAACAACTGCAATAATCACCCAAAAATGCAGCACAACCTATGCAAATATCGCCCAAAAATGCAGCAAAACAGGTATAGATATCACCTTCCCAAAGCTTATGCAAAATTCAGCAATTCTCCTTCCGAAACCAACCCAAAAATACGGCAAAACCCAGCCGAGAAGCCCGCTGAACACCAGGGTGAACCCCATCTCCAATCAACCCCAAAACAACTCCAAAACCCAGCCAAACTCCCTTAAAATGATTTCACAAACAACCTCTGTTTCTCCACCATAAATATCCTTTAAAACCAGTAAAAACATTGCCAGAGAGAGAGAGAGCGCGCAGTGGTAGAAGAAGCAACATAAAAAAAAAAAAGAAAAGAAGAGGAAAGAGAAGACGTGTAACATTTGGTACGGACTAACCTTGATTGTTACCGGTAGCAGATGGACGATTGATCGGTTGAATAGCAGCTTGTTGTGCATAGGAAGCTTCTCTAGGTGCACGAGCACTGAGTATTAGCATGTCAAGATCAAGTCTCAAATCGGGTGAAGACGTTGAAGTGTAACGACGTTCATCATAATCTCTTGTCCACAGCATCCTTTTGTGCATTGAACTTTTCTAGCATTCTTTGTTGCGTCGTCTCTTCCATTTCCTCCATTTTTTGTTGCAATCTCTCATCATTTGCATTTACAGAGGATCCAAAATCTCCCATTTTATTATTTAAAACAGTCTTGGTAACTCCTCGTCTATATAATCTTAGGCGACCTGGGTGCTCAGGTCCCATGACTGATGCAAACGCGTCTATTGAATCACTGCCATATTCACTTTTTTGAGTTGATTGTATTCTCTCAATTTCAGCCTAGAAACAAAATGCAAGAAAAAAGAGTTTTAGTAAATAAACTGAGTCAAAAAATTAAGAACAAATAAATAATCACAATAAACTTTAAGTTGAAATTTCTTACAATTTTCCTAATTGTATTCTCATAAGAGCCTTTGTGGGCGTTTGGACATAAGAATTGTAAAATTTTAAAAAAAAAAATAAAAAAAAATTTCACGTGAAAATGATATTTGAAAATTAGGGTTGTGTTTAAACATGAATATAATTTTAGATTGTTTTTGAAGTTTTCTGAGTGATCTGAGTGAAAAATAGCTTTTTGGAGTTTTTCAAATTTTAAAAAAATTTCAAAATTCATCTTCAAGTGAAAATTAAATATTTTATGGCCAAACATTAATTTCGAAAAAAAGTGAATTTTTTTTTTAAAAAGTGAAAAAATTCTTATGTCCAAACAGGCTCTTTTTATACTTAACCAGGTTTTCTTCTTCTTGTAGCCACAAAAATGTCCTTACTTGATAAAGTATCCGAAGTATCAGCCATTTCCTTCTTTTTTGCCCAGTTAGATGAAAACTGGTATAAAAATCTTTTCATGCAAAGCTATCACGTTCATACTTCAAGAAAAAAAAGAAAAAACATCAAACCTCGATGATTACAGCCAAACATGTTTTGCCAACAGTGTGTGGATGCTTCAACTTTTTTCGATTCTCGATATTGCAAATAAACAAGCAATTAGTGTCGGCTATTGTTTCTGGAAAGCACTAAAAAGCACATTTTTCTAATAGATTTCAATATCTCTGAAAGATTGATTCATGGTTGATATTGGACAACTAATCAGCCAATTGTTCAGGAAGTTTGTGGTGTTTCCAATCTCTTTAGGGTGTAATCCGAGGTCCGCATACGTATAATCCAAATGAACTTAAGTTTTATCACTGTAATTAACACACTCTTATGTAACTTTACCAATCACAATATAAAAATTTTATCACCATAATCCATGGATATCCTATATAATATATTCAAATCACCAAAATTAATATTCAAGGTAAACAAAGTCCAGGGATCAAGAAGGCCATACTTGGAGGTAAAAAACAAAAAATCTACCTTTCTAGTGAAACTATACAATGAAGAAACACATGTAGGATAAGGAATTGTGGATAAAAATTATTCAAGTCACTCCTCTAGTCAGCCAAATGTAATACGAAGTATTGAACCCTTCAGAAGACATTACCGGAAAAAAAAGGTACCAAAGGATTGAACCCTCTTGACATGTTTTACAATAAAAAAAGGTACCAAAGGATGGAACCCTCTAAAAAATGCTACGACAGGGCAAATAAGAATACTGTATAAATTTACTAACATATATTTCAGTTCTTGGCTGTATAAAGCCCTAACAATACTTCAAATTCTCAGAAATCAGAATTACCCATCAATAGATATACTAAAATGCAAACCTACATGAGAAAGGAAACAATAAAATAGATACACTAAAATGCAAACCCACATGAGTACTTCAGAAAATCATAATTCAGAAATGCAAAGTACCATTTTTTCATTAACTTCAAAACACACACACAAAATTAACCATCAAACAAATACAAAACCAAAATCCCACATGAATGAAGCTTACGAGAAACACAAAAATTTAAACAAAAAAACAAAAAACCAACCCCATATGAAAAAAGACAACCTTTTTTCACTCCCACCACCCAACAACGAAGAAAAAGCAAAAGTTACACAAGTTAACCATCAAACAAATACAGAAACAAAAACCAACATGCATAAACTTACAAGAAACAAATTAAAAAAGCTGCTAAAAATTAAGCCTTTGACCATGAGCATATACTCAAATTGAGACCCACTTTCAAGATTGATATACTCAATTGATTAATTCATGAATGAGGCCCAAATCCAACACCCATGCGAGTTAAGAAACCTTTTCAATTAGAGTATGTTTATCGATTTTCAGATTTGGAGAAACCCTAAAGTATTAGCACGCCGCCTCCGGTGGCCGATGATGGATGACCGTTCGATCGTTTCCTAGTAATTTCCAGAAGCATAGACGTGTTGGAGGAGAATGTTTAAGGACACGGAGCTAAATTTTGTGAGTGTGGCTTGTACTAACATTAGGGGTTTACATATTTAGTATTTTATTAGATAAACAAACTAAAAAATAAAAATTGAAAATCAGATTGTGGGCCTCTTTAATTTTAGCGGGTATAGAAAATTTGGGCGAAAAATAAGGAGGGAATTAAAGATTGTCGCGATGGCAGAAATTTTTTTTCCAACCGTTACCATAGATAGATTTATTGCCACGGTCATACAAATTGTTGCCATATATACCTCTATCGGAACGGTTTTAAGACTATTGCAACGGTTTGGTTGCTAAAGTGTCCCAATAGTTCCAATAATTATTTATAACAGTTAAAACTGTTGCAATACACCATCTATAGCAACGGGTACAGATCTGTGGCAATAAAAAGCGTTGCCATAGCCCCAATATCTAGTAGTGACACAATGATAAATGAATCAAGATATGGCTGGAAAACATTGTTCATCAGGTGCAGAAATGTTGCTGGGGCATTGGTCAGCCCAAATGATATCACAAGGAACTCGTAATGACCATACCGAGTCCTGAATGCAGTCTTCGGGATATCCAGATCCCGAATCTTCAGCTGATGATACCCTGACCGCAAATCAATCTTTGAGAACACTCTGGCACTCTTTAGCTGATTAAATAATTCATCAATGCGCGTCAATGGGTACTTGTTCTTCACTATAACCTTGTTCAACTGCCGATAGTCTGCATAGAACCCTCCTTCTTCTTCACAAATAGAACCGGAGCACCCCAAGGTGACACACTAGGCCGAATGAATCCCTTATCAAGCAACTCTTGCAACTGCTCCTTTAACTCCTTCAACTCAACTGGGGCCAAATGATATGGTGGAATAAAAATGGGCTGAGTTCCCGACAACAAGTTAATACCAAAATCGATATCTCTATCAGGTGGCATGCCCGAGATATGCCGGATTATCAACATTGACATGTCTCACAAAGTCTAGGTATGTATCACACCCCTTCTCAACCATCCGTTGTGCCTTAAGGAAGGACACAACCCTGCTAGGTGCATAATTCAAAGTACACCTCCACTTCAACTACGGTAAACTTGGCATAGCCAATGTCACCGTCTTGGCGTGGTAATCAAGAATTGCATGATAGGGCGACAACCAGTATATGCCCAAGATAACATCAAAATCTACTATACTGAGCAATAATAGATCAACTCTGGTCTCAAAACCACCAAGAACAGCTAAACACGACTGATACAAAAGGTCAACAACAATAGAATCTCCCACAAGCGTGGACACATACATAGGATAACTCAATGAATCACGAGATATACCCAAATACGGAGCAATAAGATGATACATATGAGTAAGTGGAGCTTGGATCAAACAAGACTGATGTATCTCTATGACAAAGCGGAATACTACCTGTGATAACTGCATCTGATGCAACTGCCTCCGTCCTACCTAAAAAAGCTTAGCACCTGGCCTGGCCTCCCACTCTAGGGCGACCTTACCCGCCTGACCTCCGCCCCTAGCTGGTTGTGGAAGTGGAGCAGCAACTGGAGCAGTAACCACGACCTGAGAAGTCTGTGGCCCCTTTGGAATACGTGGAGCCTGAGTAGTTAGTGAAGGTGCACCCCTACAGAGTCTAGGCCAGTCCCTCACCATATGATGGGTATCACCACACTCAAAACAAGCTCTCGATGGGTGTGCCTACTGTAACTGCTCAGGCCTGGTCGGTTGGAATGACCACCAAAATGCACCCCGTGCAGGAGGTACACTAGACAGTGGCAGTGCATAATGGGCAACCTGAGACCTGGAACTAGCCGAAGCATCACTAGAAGTTGGAAGTGCGGAATGAACTGGACGGATTACATAACCCCTGTCATGATGGGTTGCAACTAGGGTACGGACACTACTATATCCGCCTGAATCTCGAGGCCTTTTGCCCTCCCTGTCCTCTCTCTCACGGTCCCGCATACCCTTCAATCTACGTGCGTTCTCTACCACCTGCTAATATGGGATATTTGTCTCCAACTATCTAGCCATGCTGAATCTAATACCACAGGTGAGCCCCTCTATAAATCAGTGTACTCGCTCTAACTGTAGAAACCAATGCATGTGCAGGTCTGGACAACTCCCTAAATCTGACAGCATACTCTAACACTATCATAGTACCCCTGGTGCAGCTGCTCAAACTCCGCGCACCATGCATACCGAAGGCTTTGGGGAACTCTCTCTCTCAAGAACATCTTTGAAAACTAAGCCCATGTGTTTGAAGCTTCATCGACTGGGCTACCCTCCTCATAATCCCACCACCACTAATACGCTGCTCCCGACAGCTGGAATATAGTAAAAGCAGTCCTGCTCGTCTCTACAATACCCATGGTGCGAAAAATACGATGGCATTTCTCTAGAAAACCCGTGCATCCTCTGTAGCTAGGCCGCTGAAAGTAGGAGGATGGTACTTCTTGTACCCCTCAAGTATAAGTGCCTGTTTCTTAGATGCTGCTGATTTAACCTCAGGCTAAATTGGAATAATAGGTTATACTGGTAAAACCTCTACGACCTGATCAACATGGACACGCTGCTCTAGGGTACGAGCTGGAGGAGTTTGAGCTTTTCCTGAGCTTGAGATGTGGCTGGTGCAAAGTGGAATCAACCCCACCTGATTTAGAGTCCCAAATATGCTCAAGAACTGTGCAAGGTTCTACTGAAGTGCAGGAGTGGCAACAGGCGCTTAGGTTCCTGCCCCGCAACTAGAGCTACTGGCGACTTCTTTGTCGCAGCTCGGGTAGGTGCTCTAGCTGCACCACGTGCCTCTCCTTGGCCTCTCACGAGTATCTGATCGTCAGATCCAGTGGTGCGTATCCTCATCATCTGTGAGAGAATAGAAAGAAAAAGATTCAGAATTTCCAAGCCAACAAATTTGCACGATAAGGATTCAAAAAAGTGAAGTTTCCTAACAATTCCATATCTTCTCAAAGATAAGTACAGACGTCTCTGTACCAATCTGTGAGACTCTACTAAACCTACTTATGACTTGAAACCTTGAACCTAGAGATCCGATACCATCTTGTCACGATATCCTACAGTGGGATATTGGGGTCGTCGCTTAATGTCTTTTGTCTTTTACTTATTTCTTTTTTGTTGTTTTTGTTTTGTACTCTATTGAGCTATCTGTGTTAGCAAGGTTTGTAACAACATACCGAAAGACAACTCCATTATACCGTATAAAATGATAATTCTATGACAGCATATAATAGAATCAAATCCATGAAAACATATAAAAATATTATATCCATGATAACATATAGAAGGATCAAATCCATGAAAGCTTATAGAATAATCAAATTCATATCAGCATATAGAACGACAAATCCGTGATAACATATAGAAGGATTAAATCGAAGACAATATATAGAAGGATAAAATCCATAATAGTGTATACAAATCCATGATAGCATGTAGAAGGATTGAATCCATGATAGCATATAGAAGGATCAAATTAGTAACAACGTATAGAGGAACAAATCCATCACATCATATCGAAGGATCAAATCCATGACAACATATAGAAAAATAGAATCCATGACAACATATAAAAGGCTGTAACGACCCGACCGGTTATTTTGATCATTTCCATTTTGTTCACCTGTTTGAAGTCTTGAGTAGCTTCATATGATGTATTATGACTTTTGTGAATTGTCGGCTTTGGTTTTTCAGGTAGAATGATTCCCAACGAGGAAGCTTTAAGTTAGAAGAGTTGACTAAGATTGTCTTTTGTATATTTGACCTCGAACCAGAGTTTTGATGGGTTCCATTAGGTGAGGATAGTGATTTTGCACTTGGGCATATGCACGGATTTGCATTCGGATGTTTCTAGAAGGTTTTGGCACTATCTGGCAAAAGTTGAAAATTTGACTGTTTGGAAAGTTCATAAGTTTGATCGAGAGTTGACTTTTATGATATCGGGTTTGAATTGTTGTTTCTTGAGTTTGGATAGGTTCGTTATGTCATTTGGAACGAGTGTGCAAAATTTGAGGTCATTCAGCATTGATTTGGTAGTTCGGCACGAGTTTTGAAAATTGAAAGTTCAAAAGTTTATTAAGTTTGATTTGAGCTACGATTTGTGATTTTGATGTTGTTATGTGTGATATGAGGCCACGAGTAGGTCCGTGTTATGTTATGGAACTTTTTAATATGTTCGGACAGGGTTGCGAGGGGCTCGGGTGAGTTTCAGGGTAGTTTCGGATCATTTCGCATGGATTTGGTATTGCCGATTGCTGGTGTCTTTGCAGAGAATCACGATCTCGTAGAGGAAATTTGGACCGGGCTATTTTATTTCTTCGTATTCGCGAGTAATAGGTCGCGTTCTTGGAAGCTGTGGGGCTGGAGCTTCGCATTCATATTGATGGATCGCATTTGCGCTGGTTTGTTGGGAGCTGGGGATCTCTTCTTTGTGTTCGCGAGTCATGAGGCGCATTTGCATACCGCTGGCAGCTGGGTAGACTGCGTTTGCATGCGTTGTATCGCGAACGCGTAAGGCATTTTCGTGTCTGATGCATTTGTTTTTCGCGATAGCAAAGGTAATCCTACGATCCCGACGGGTATTGCTGGAGCAGTGATATAAGTAAGTATTCGACTTCGGACCTTAAGCTCATTTTATCACATTTTGAGTTGGGGAGCTCGGATTTGGGCGATTTTGGTGGATATTTTCACCACATGTGTTGGGTAAGTATTTTTTACTCGCTTTTGATTCAATTCCATGATTCCATCTTCGATTTTGGCATTTTATTGATGATTTCAAAAGACAAATTGGGGGGTTTTGTCTAAACATTCCTAAAGTGATTATTTGAGTTTTGAACATTGATTTGAAGTCAAATTTAAGTGAAATTAGAATGGTTGGACTCGTAATTTAATGGGTTGTCGGGATTTGTAAGCTTTGTCGGGTTTCGAGGTGCGGGTGAGGATTTGACTTTTTGGTTGACTTTAAGTAATTGATTAAAGATTCAACCTTTATCAATTGGGTTTGTTTCATTGGGCATTAGTTGATGTTTTTGAGTTGATTTTGGCTTGTTTTGAGCTGTTCGAAGGTCGATTCGCGCGAGATGGCATTTCAAGAGTGTTGTTTGGCTTGCTCGGTATTTGTTTTGGCTTGTACGAGGCAAGTATGTTATCTAATCTTGGTTGAGTCACTAGTTTCCTAAGTTATTTGTGATAGCTATGTGCTATGGGTGCGCATATGTGTGAGGTTTGAGCCCATGTGTGAGCACCTTTGGTATTTATCCATGCTCGGGGTAGTGCTTAGGCTATGATATGCATAGAATTGACTGTTAAGCTTTAAGCTATAATGATTCTCATATTTTTAACATTGTTGTGAAATATTTGAGCCATGTTTGAGGTTATGAAGAAGCTAAGTCCGAACAGAAATAAACAGTAGAAAGTTCAGATTTCTAAATCTAAGTCCGAACATAAATAAACAGTACAAAGTAAAATTTTAAAAGGTGACTCTGAGGCTTGAGAACGCGACGACAGGTATATCTTGAGTCTCCATAGCAATGCTCGATCATCTAGCTAATAATCAACACACTCCGAGGTACATGGATCTGCATAAAATATGCAGAAAGCGTAGCATGAGTACACCACAACGGTACCCAGTAAGTATCAAGAATAACCTCGATGGAGTAGTAACGAGGAACAATCAGGACACCTACTAGACATAATAACCTGTACAAGCCTAAATATAAGACAAACAGGGAACAGTATAAAGCTAAACATGATAAGAATGTTTCTACAATACTTGCAATAAGAACTAGAATAACAGTTAACCACAAGGAGCCAGCAAGTAACAACGCCGTAAGGTATGCATGATAAAGTTGAAGTCCGATGAAAACAAGTAAAGGAAAACAAGTAACAACCCAATAAAAACAACTGCTTTCACATGATGTTTGGACAAGAATTACCCCGAGGTGCCACACCTCATAATCTCAAATCACGGGTCCGAATCATGAACCCTGATCACTTGGCATCTTGTGCCCACATTACGAATCACAGCTCCACGGACAACTCACGTGCTGTATGGACAACTCACGTGCCAATCCCATTAGTACCTCATATCTGCACGGATAACTCACGTGCTAGCAGTAACAATATCGTATATCCGCACGGACAACTCACGTGTTAACAATAACAATATCTCATAACCGCACGGAAAACTCAAGTGCAAACAGTCAACTCTCACACAGAAGGCAAATATACGAGAATACATGTAAATGATCAATAAACATCAGGGTTCATCTTCTTAGACTGATATAAGTGACTAATTATGGTGTATGCCTGTGCAAGCTAAGTATCTGTCACGACCAAAAATCCCAACCCGGTCGTGATGGCGCCTCTCGTGAGGACAAAGCAAGCCAAACCAATCTAATTCCGTTCAACAGTTAAATTACACAGTTTTAAACAAGATTAGATTAACAACAAAGTCAGTCGGAATATATATAAGTAGTACCATCCCGACTACAGCCCTCAGATCGGGGTGTCACTAAGTCATGAGCCACTAGAGAAGGCCTAATGACAATATAACGATTACAATATCTTAAGTACAATTGTTTGAGGAAGGTAAAGTCAACAAAAGAAAAGAGTTACGGGGCTGCGGACGCAAGCAGCTACCTCGTAATCTCCGAAGCTCCGGTCCAGCAGTAGTAATCAGTACCTCTGAGCGGGACCGCTAACGCCTGAATCTGCACACAAGGTGCAGGGAGTAAAGTGAGTACTTCCAACTCAGTGAGTAATAAAAGTAAATAAGAACTGAAGATAAGAAACACCCAAATCATTAAACAATCCACATAAATTACTGAAGTAAGCAGAACAATCACAAAACCAATAATGCAATGCAATGCAATGCAATGCTATGCCATGCAATGCAATGCAATGCGAGTCATGACTATCGTGGCGGACGTGCCACCCGTTCCCCTGGGTACCCGCGCTCGGTGGGTGGTTCCGGCGCAATATATATCGTGACGGCGTGTCACCCGATCCATGCAATCTATACCTCGTGGCGGCGTGCCACCCGATCCATGCAATCTATACCTCATGGCGGCGTGCCACCCGATCCATGCATGTCATATGCCTCGTGGAGGCGTGCCACCCGATCCTTTAAAATCATTTGAAAACAGCATATGTGTTTCAAAACCAAATTGATGAATGAATCATGCAACAACAATGGCAATATGCCAAATAACACCCCTGTAGGGTCCTCATAACTGGCGGTATGCCCAACATTATGATACAATATACAACAACAATTACCCTTTGAAGGGTTCACATGACCGGCGCGAAGCCCAAACATGGCAATTAGCCCAATCATAATGATATCATTTGAGTTTCAGTCAAGAATACAGTAGTTTTTGAAACCATCAGTCGGGATGGACCAAGTCCCAATCCCCATACATAAACAAACCCATGCTCATCACCGAGCATGTCCCTCACCTCATTATAGTACTAAGAGGTGCACTCCGGGGTTTCTAACCCTCAGGACATCATTTACAAGTATTACTCACCTCGAATTCGACTAAATCCTTAGCCCACGACGCTCTTGCCCTTTGTGTTGGCCTCCTCGTGCATCGAATCTATTAAATTTCATAATCATTATGTCAAATTAAGCTATGGGGTCAACACCCAAGCAAAATAATCGGAATTACTATGAAATTCCCAATTCAGCAAAACCCGGGCCCCGGGCCCACTTCTCGAAATTCAGAAATTATTACTAAATCATGTTCCTTATCTCTTTACGAGTTTACCCATATAAGATTTGTCGGATTCCGACTTCGAATCAACCTCAATCCCTAATTTCATATTTTTAGCAATTGAGAAGAACCCTAGATTCTTCTTTCACAACTCATGGATTCATGAGGGGATTGAGCATAGAAATCATTATCTAAGAGGGATTTAGGGCATGAAATACTTACCCGTTGTTTTCCTTGAAGTTCCCTCTCTATTTGTTCCAACTTCACTTCAATCCTCTTCTTAAAAGCCCACAATTAACTTCTAAGGTGTTGCAACCCTTTCCTTTGCAAGATTATTCACGAAAATCTACTTGCGTGAGAGTTTTAGGGTTGATTTCTAGTGATTCCTTGCTTTTGTAATTGTTTTCTTTCGTGGGTATGTGTTTCGTATCTCAGTAGTGCCAAAAATGAACCCTAGGTCCTATTTATAGGGTGTTAAAATCGGGCAAAATCACTGAAGCTGGGCCATTTCGCGACCCCTAAGTGCAAATTCGCGGTTCGCATAACCCAATCGCGAACCGCTTTTCCATCGCGAAATGGACAACCAAATTGCCCAGGTATTCTGCCTCACTTCGCGACGCCCAGGTGAGTTTTCGCGGTTCGCTTTTCAATTTCGCGAATCGCGAACTCACCGCGAAATCAGTCCAATGTTTCTGCCCGTGTTCGCGACGTCTCATGTCAATTTCGCGATGCGCATTTCGAGTTCGCGAACCGCGAACTCGTCGCGAAACGACCCCTCACCTTTCTGCTCTACTTCGCGATGGCCTTTGCCATTTTCGCGATCAGCCTTTCCAATTCGCGAACCGCGAATTGGCCGCGAACCTTTCCTGATTTCTGATTTCCATCTGGTTTTACAAAATTAAGCCTAACTTTTCCATACGGAGTCCGAATCAAATGATTCTTTTTGCTATGGCTCCGTAATTTCGATTGAGTTTGGAGCTCGTTTACTAATTTTAATATCAATTACACCAGAAATTGTGAAGTCAACGCTTCATTAAACGATGTATTTAGTCCCGTCGACTATTCAAAATTCATCCGAGACCCTCGGGACTTTATCTGAATATGCACACATGTTCTACAATCTCATTTAGACTTGTTCCAATCATCGGAACACCAAAATACACATCAATTTATTAGGTTTGCATTAGATTCAAACCTACGGACTCCAAGGACCCTTAAATCGATCCTTTGATCCGAACCTGACCAAACCATGTCCAAATGGTCTGAAATTTTGCACGCAAGTCTTAAATTGCATAACGAAGCTACAGCAACTTTCGGAATTTCATTCCGACTTCCGGATCAAAATTTCACCTGTCGACCGGAATTTCGAGCTTCACCGATTATACTTCGAGTGCCACTCACTCATTTTTGATTTCATTTAGTATAATTAATGAAATAAATCGGGGCGTAAAACGGGTCATTACATTCTCCCCCTCTTAAATAAACATTCGTCCTCGAACGAGTCAAGAAACATACCTGGAATTTCAAAGAGTTGTGGATATTTGCTTCGCATCTCATGCTCAGTTTCCCAAGTAGCCTCTTCCATGGGCCGACCTCTCCACTGAACTTTCACTGAAGCTATTTCTTTGGACCTCAGCTTCCGAACCTGACGATCCAAGATTGCCACCGGCTCTACCTCATAGGTCAAGCCATCATCTAACTGAATCGCGTTGAAGTCCAAAATATGAGATGGGTCTCCAACGTACTTTCTAAGCATAGAAACATGAAATACCGGATGTACACTCGACAGATTGGGTGGCAAGGCAAGCTCATATGCCACTTCCCCCACTCGTCGAAGTACTTCAAACGGTCCAATATACCGAGGACTCAATTTACCTTTCTTTCCGAACCTCATAACACCCTTCATAGGTGAGACTTTCAGCATAACTTTCTCACCAACCATGTAAGATACATCTCGTACCTTCCTGTCGGCATAACTCTTTTGCCTCGACTGTGCAGTGCGAAGCCTTTCCTGAATTATCTTCACCTTTTCCATAGCATCCTGGACTAGGTCAGTCCCCAGTAATCTATCTTCGCCGGGCTCGAACCAACCAATTGGACATCTACACCGTCTCCCATACAGAGCCTCATATGGAGCCATTTAAATGCTCGACTGATAACTATTGTTATAGGCGAACTCTGCA
>MCJB01002682.1:1135-12607 GCA_002018475.1 Nicotiana obtusifolia | reverse complement strand
TATGTATATATGATCTATATGTATTATATATATATATATATATAAGTCTAATATAAGCCTTGTATATATTGTATATATTGTATATATTGTATATGTTTACAATTATATTATGTATGTATATATATATATATATATATATTGCAATTAGACATATATAAATATATTGCCTATATAAGTCCTGTATATATTGGACATTCTTTAATTTATTTATTTTTTTAATTTTTACTGTTGGGCCCGCTAGGCCCGTTGGGCCGGGCCCAGGCCCACCTTGCGGTCCCGAGCCTAACGGTCCCGGGCCTGGCGGGCTTTATGGTCTGCCTCGGCCCGTCACGGGCCTAAGCTCACAAAAGGCCCAGGACCACTAGGACCGGCCCACTAGGCCCGTTAGGCCCGCCAGGCCCGCGGTCCTGAGCCGGTCCCGGTTCAGGCCCACCGTGGGCTACAGCCTTAGCTTAGTTTGAAAGGTAGGGAGTAAGTAATACATTTCGTTTACCATTCACAGAACAACACATGAATTAATTGGTTTCAACAAGAATTAGACAAACAAGTTAATAATACAATATGATTCGTCTCAACAAAGAGACACACCATTTCCTATTATTAAAAGCAGCAATCATTTTCTACCATGGGATGATTTGCTTATTTTTACAGGTACATCCTACTTGACTTGAAATACCTAAATTAAGAGATATTCTGATATTTAAATTGACTTGAAGGGATGTGTGGACGTAAAGAAGACAAAAATGGTATTCCTAATTAGGTCAGCTGTATATAAGAGAAAATGCGCCATCAATATTGAAAGTACTTTTCTTGGTGCAATCTATGGTTAACGCATTTTGTTAATATAAATTAAACTGTAACAGCCCAGGCCACCGCTTGTAGAAATTATCCGCTTTGGAGCCTTCGCCCCTCACGGTTTTAAAACGCGTCTACAAGAGAGAGGTATCCAAGTCCTTATAAGGCAGTCTTTGTTCTCCTCTCCAACCGATGTGGGATTCGCCTACACCAATGTGGGATTTGCCTAAGGCAAGTCTTACACTCACCCCCCCTTGGGACTCAGCGTCCTCGCTGAGGTTTGCCCCACCACTGGGTTTACCCCACCACCGGCCCGGCAAATCCCACATCGGTTGGAGAGGAGAACGAAGAGTGCCTTATAAGGACTTGGATACCTCTCTCTTGTAGACGCGTTTTAAAACCGTGAGGGGCGAAGGCTCCAAATCGGACAATTTCTACAAGCGGTGGCCTGGGCTGTTACAGTTGGTATCAGAGCCGGTGCCGGGCCGGTGGTGGGGCAAACCTCAGCGAGGCCGCTGGGTCCCAAGGGGGGGGGGTGAGTGTAAAGGCTTGCCTTAGGCAAATCCCACATTGGTGTAGGCGAATCCCACATCGGTTGGAGAGGAGAACGAAGAGTGCCTTATAAGAACTTGGATACCTCTCTCTTGTAGACGCATTTTAAAACCGTGAGGGGCGAAGGCTCCAAAGCGGACAATTTCTACAAACGGTGGCCTGGGCTGTTACATAAACTATGAGATTCATAATGTAGGCAATTATTGGAGTTTACCCATAGGAATAGGACAATATAATGTTACGTGTTATGTTTTTTTTTTTTTTTAGGTGGGGTGCGCCAGGCCCGTGCGTAGTGCAACGCATGGGCGACGTGCAAGAGCCCAAGTAGCAAGCTACTTTATTGGATTCCTCCCCTTAAAAAATTGAGTTAATATCGTATGGGCCGATGACCCACATATCAGATATTAAACTGATAAGAAAGATACTACACTTGAGCTTAGCCAAAAGGCCGAGAAAGGTTACATGTTATGCTGAGTGGTCAAGGTTATCTAGTCCTACTGAAGATAAAAAGATAGTACAACGTAACTTTTGTGAAAAAGCATCATTGGCAGTTCATTAACAGGGAAGCTTTATGAGTTTAACTGCTGACAGTTAAAATCCTTTTATGCTATGGATGTATTCTTAACAGTTGTAGTATGATGATGTCTGTCTTATTTTTTAGGTTAGTAATTTTATTTATTATGAATAAATCACTTATAATTATTACAAATAAATCACTTATAAGTACTTTTTAGGTTATTTAATAGTACAAAAACTTAATTACATCTTCTAGGATCGTTTGGTAATCGGGATAATGTCACACCTCTTTTCGTACACTCTCCGAGAAGGAAATATATAAAAAGAGTTTTTCCAATTAAAGTGAAATTGATCGAAATGGAATTATTGAATTATTTTCAGAGTCGCCACTTGGAAAGTTAAATTGGTGTTCCAAGTCACCGGTTTTATCCCAGATCGAGGAAAAATTCGACTTTCATAAAGAAGTCTGCGAACCAGAAATTCTAAGTAAGGAATTCTGTTAACCCGCGGGTTCCGTGGTTTTAGCACGGTCGCTTATTGTCACAATCAGCTTTATTATCTAATTTTAATACCTGTTATTAGCATATAGTACATTTCACTTTATTCTGCTTTTTCGCTTTTTAAAATTATTGGAGGATTGCAATGTTAATCAAAATATGTCACGAATTACGTCACATAAATGCACCCGTAATTTGTAACATCTTTTAATAAAACATTGGGATTTTGGATTTGGGTCACATAAATGCGCACCCGAACTTTAGGAAATTTAATTATTAGAATAGCGTGCCTAAAGCAACTACGTATTTTTAATTCTTCGAGGGCCATGAATTGAGCTAAATCGCGCACCTCGATTTTCTATGTGTTTAATTAACGAGGGCCATATATTCGTAAATTTATTTGGAATGGCACACCTCAAATTAATTCTAACACTTTTACTGTTTAAATCGAGTCACCTAAAAAGCACCCCCGAGGTTAGCATTGTCACTATGTCACGGGAACCGTACCCATAGTGGCAACGTAATTAATTGCGTTCAAGATCTAATTACCAAAACTTAAAGAGGCAAGGCTCATTTATACTGATATTACACTTTAATTAATTAAGAGGGCCATAAGCGATCGTCATTAATTGTACGGCTCACCTCTATTCTAAAGGGATTTTTGGGTTTAAAATGTCTAATTCAGCCAGGGGAATTCAATAGACTTCTGATTAAGCAATGAATCCACTCTTAAAATCTGACAATGGACTAATTAACATCACAATCAGTTGCACAAACAGCCAATAAGTAATGGACAATCGCATCTAAAATTTCAGGTTAATGAGGATATCCTACGAGAATAACGATAAGACAAATTTCCCATGTGATTTCGGAATGCAGCCAGCAACTCTATAAAGAGTAATTACATCATACAACTTACACCAATAGACCCATTTTTTTTTTCT
Source organism: Nicotiana obtusifolia (assembly GCA_002018475.1). Classification (NCBI taxonomy): domain Eukaryota; kingdom Viridiplantae; phylum Streptophyta; class Magnoliopsida; order Solanales; family Solanaceae; genus Nicotiana; species Nicotiana obtusifolia. The sequence continues at coordinate 9,303 of MCJB01002682.1, read as the reverse complement.
TTTGCAACAATGACTTATTTAACATAGCTTGTTCGTGAACCTGACTATCAAATCTCGAATCTATAGACTCAGCCATTTATCAGATTTAATGTGAACAGCATTGTTTACATGTGTAACCATACATCAAATGCAACAGTATTATACTAACTGACTTAGCAAAATTGATTGCGGTCTGATTTTTAATTATCAACATTATAACCAGAATAACAGCTAACAATAACGGCAGTTGATACTTCGTATACCAAAGAGATGATAATGCTGATAGCATCATTACTAGACGAATGTTTAAAACAGAATCCAGCTACAATAAAAGCCTTGAAACAGCACTACAACTACATACACATTGGCAACAGCTACAACTACAGCTACGGTTTACATACAGCCTTGAAACAGAGATAACATCAGACATACCAGCAATAATAAAGCAGTTACTGAAAGTCTATATATGGCCTTGAAACGGAGTTCCAATCGGACGTGGATACAGGCACAAGTTACTCTCCATCATAAATGAACAAACCGGGCAGAATAATACAAGATGGCAGTTCATCAATGACGCAAAAGTGGTTATCAGTTTATAATGACAGTGAGTCAAGTAAAGCAATTGCAGAATATCCGTATATGTATAGTGAACATCATTCAACAGTATAAACATAGATTCAATGGTGAAGGAACAAACAAACAGAATAAGCAGAAACTTAAAGACTCGAGAGATTTGAACTATCAATCAACGAATTCACTACTGCTTTTAAGTTGAAATTACAAAGGTTTTGGAACATACCTATACAAATGAAAACTTAAACACTTTCGACACAGCAACAGCGAGCAATCAACAGCAACCCAGCCTTCCAGAACGAACTCCAAAGTCAGTCCAACCACTTAGATTACTCTCTCTGTTTTGTTTCCCTTTTTTATTTCAGACCTTACTGTTCTATCTCTCCCTTTTTTTAGCTCACTGTTTTTCTCTTCTTCTTCCGCTCAATTTCTGTTTTTTTTCTCTCCTTCTTTCCCCTCACTGTTTTGCTTCCTCTTTCCTACTTTCCTCCAGATCTCAACTCTTTTTAAATTTTTAGACCTCACCTCTCTTTCTCTGTTTCCGTCTTCTTTTCTCTGTTTTTTCTTTTAATTTGTTTTTAGACCTAACTAAATCTCTTCTGTCCCACCCCTTTGAAATACAATTTTCATTATATATAAAGCTTTCCCCCAACCTTCTCCCCCAAGAAACCCGAAAATAAACAAAAAAAAACAAAAGAAAAATTTCCAAACCTCCTCATCCGAAAATCTTCTGAAATCCTCTTTTGAAACCGAATCGGGACAGATGGAAGGCGAGGATCAGTTGAGAATTGATCCACGGTCCCCATTTGACCCGAAAATGGTCCCCAAATTGCAAAAGCACTCGAGTGTAAAACCTTTTTGTCAGGGTTTTGTTAGGGCTGGAGTATGTGGGGAGACAGGGAGGGGACCACGGACGAGTTGGGATTTTAACTCGGAGTTTGGACGAGTTCCGGCGGAAGGGTCGGCGGGCGGAGCTAGGGCTTGTGGGTGGTTGTTTGGTTGAAGGGGGGCGGATTGAAAGGGTTAAGGGTTTTAGTTTAGGATGCTTTTATATTTAGTGTAGGATGATTTTGAGCCGTTGATCATATTGAGATCAACGGCTGAGATTGAGTGAAGGGTTTAGGGTATTGGGCTGATTTGGGAAATGGTGTGGGCGGATCCGGTTGGGCTGGGGTTAATTAACTTGGGCTCAGTTCAATTTTCTTTTAAGAAATGGCCATTGGCCCAATTTCGAATTCCTCTATTTATTTACTTTCAATTGTATTAACTATTTTTTTAATTCCTCTCTTAATTTTTGTGATTAAACTAATTAGTTATAAAATCCTAATTCACTTCAATGCAAGATTAATCTAATTACCTATTTATAAAAATTAAAGTAACCCTTGAATTAACGATTAAATTGAGGGAAGTGTAAAGTGGGCCATTTTATGATTTTTCTCAAATTTTAAAAAGATCAACAATTATTAAATTCATTTAAAAATGTAAAACTAACTCCTAAACACAATGCGTGAAATTTTTGAATATTTTCATGAATTAATTATTTACAAAAATTACAATAATTCTTGAATCTACTAATTAAAGATTAGAAACTAAGAAAAATGTAAATGAACCATTTTTGTGATTTTCGTCTTTGTAAAGCGATTAATTACTAACTTAATTCTAAAATACAACCTAAATCCTAAATGCAATGCATGATGATGATTTGTATTTTTGCATGAATTAATTAACTAACAATTGAGTAATTAAACCTAATCAAACCCTAAAATGATTAATAATTAATTAAAAATTACTTAATAATTTTTATAAAAGTATTTCGGGTACGATAAAAATCACGTGCTCACAGATAAGAATTTTAATCCCGAGATAAAATATAAAATTTTATAATTCTTCTATGTTTTACTATGAGTGTGAATTAATGATACGATGAGATAAATCTTATACCAAAGTGATAAGATTAAATATTCCATATAAAAGACGTGATAACTAATTTTTTAGAATAGTCCGGCCCTAAAATATTCTTTTATTCCACAATTGAACCAAACTACCCCATCATATAAAATTAAACTAATATCTTCAATAACCTTAAGCAGTGCAATCTAAAGTGATGCTAAAACTTGCACGTTTTACATGCTGAAAACAAGTGAAAGTCAAGTGTAATATACTAACAAATGCTACTGTTTATTGAACTCTGTCATCTTTATTGTATTTCATCGTCAGCTACTCCATCACGGTGGTTTGGTTATTCCTTTCTATTTATTATATTCTCATTGTTTGCCATTATATTTTACGTTATATCAAATTAATTCACATCCTTAACACTACGAACAAATTCAATTGTTACTCAGATTTAAAGGTAAACACATCACATCACAAAAAAAAAAATGTTAGCCACTGACAAAAGGTGGCCATTTATTTGTGTGGCTTCTAATGGTGTAGATAATCTATATACTGTCAGTAGAGTGCACGAAACATATTCTAAATCCTTTCCTTTTGCGCCTATTTAATCCAACTTTGTCTTCAACTTATTCCTTCCTTCATTCCTCCTTCACGTAACCGATTTTTCCTCTAATTTTGATACTTGTGGATTACTATCATATACAATGTATTTAATGGTACACACAGATTATATAATCCTTTGAGAAAAAAGTTATGAAGTATATAATATAATATTATTGGAAAATTATTTATATTATTTAGCTATACGTAGTATATAATTCTTTGTACATATATATATATATATATATATATATATATATATATATATATATTTTTAATGCATGATCATGTACGATGTATATTCAGGATATATTAAATTTAATAAGTCAATTTACTATATTTTTGTTGAATTACTTTATATATTCAGTATATATACACCTCATATATTATTACCTCAAGCAAGGGCGGATCTACATGTAGTATTTCGGGTGCTCGAGCACCCATTAACCTCGACTCGGAGTATGTATAGTTATATAGAGAATTTAAGAAAAAGGGTATAAAAATCAGCAAGCACCCAATTAATAGAGAGCTAGGTGGGTGCTTTGGTTTATGATGGGTGTTGTAGCACTATAAAAGCTAAAGGGTGAGGGATCGAATCTCACTCCTTGCAAGTTTTTTTTCCTCAATTTTTTCTTGCCCAATAATGAGGTACTCTTTTTGTTCTTTTCAGTTTTCACTACTTTTTTGACCCAATATTATTTTTATTTTTTTGCTTCTGACTTTGTTTTATGAGGTCCTCTTTTTATTCACTTTTTTGAGCTAATACTACTTTTATTTTTTGCTTCTGATTTTGTTTTATCTTCTTCTTTTTTTTTAATTTTTTTTTCTTACTTTATCTAATTAATTATAGCAAAAAAAGAAAAAGAAAATTTACTTTAGAAAAACAAAGAATCCTTCCCGAACCGCAAAATTCACAGATCTTTTTCTTGTTAATTGTGTTATCCATCACAATTTTACTGTATCTATAATATTAATATCATGATTTGATAGTAACTTTGCACCCATAAAACTAAAATCCTGCATCCGCCACTGACCTCAAGGCTAAACCACTGCCACCACAACTCCATCATACACAACCTTCAACCACCGTACCAGTCAATCTTCAAAAACACTGCTCAGCACATCTTTTTTTTAAAGAGAAGTAACAAGAAGGAAGTAAATGAAGAATAAAAGAGAACAAAAAGAGAAACATAAATATCAACTTCAATGGTAGTGATTTCTGATTGGTAGTGGCATAGCAGGCAAGTGGAGGAGAGATTAATGGAGTTGTGGCGTAGGGTTGAAAGAAGAGAGATAAGAAATTAGGTTGAGGGTTGACAAATATGGTATAATTAAAACAACTTTAAATTATTTTATTTATTATTTTTATAACATATATCGATATATTTAATTTTTAAATATTAAATATTTAAACATATTCAAATATGAATATATTTTAAATATAAAAATGATAAAAAATTATTTATTCTTTAATATTTATTTAAAATAATAAAAACAGATTTGTTTAACAAATAATAGTTTTTATAGTAGAGAAAAATTTTAAAAGAATTTCAAAGATATTTAATGTTTAATATTAAATTTTTTAAAGCTTTATCTTTTAATATTATTTAGTTGAAAGTATTAATCTGATGTGTCATTTTGCTAAATGTGGGTATTTATTTATTTAATTAATGGGTATGGCTTGACTGATAAATCAATGAGCTTTGATTATTTAATTTTCATTAAACATGTTTCATTAAGAGTTGAGATTTGTTCACGGTAATGTTACCGACAAATTAATAATGCTACGTACCTATATATCTTGAAAACTTATATAAGAAAAAATTAAATGTACGAATATATTATAAAAATAATAAATAAAATAATATTAAGTTATTTTAATTATAAGTAAAATATCTAGGTAAAAGTTTTTGAGACAACTATTTTTAGTAACCACGACTAATAATATGTGACGGAGGAAGTAATATATAGAGTTACTACTTGTTACTATATTATAGGTTTAACCCTATAGCATAAAAAATTTTTATAGACTAAGTCAGTGCACATATATAAACTCTAAATTAAAATTAGTGCATTCAAGATAGAGATAACTTATCATTTTTATTAATAATACTAATTAATTGGTGTCGGATGACCAAAGATGGTTTAATTATTTGGAATTGGTATAGCAAAGTCCAGAAGCTCTGGATCTCTTTCAAATATAGCCATGTCTTGTTCGCCCAGCATGACTATGACTTCGACTCAGCCTCCGCCTCCGCCTCCACTTTGATTATCTATTAGAAAAAAAAACTTATTGAAAGGACCAGTTGCCACGCTCACTCTAGCTGGCCGTCCCCATCCAAAGTCCGTTTCATAAAAAGGAAATTGCAGGATGCTGGTACAAACATAATGATCAACTTCACTGCTATGGAATGGTGTCCTTCCTTTTTCAAGTGAATCAACTACTTCTGAGATAATTGCATTTTTCGTAGCATTCTTTTGTTGGTCATGAAGTTTCTCTTTCTCCTTCCTCATTTCTCGTATCAATCTTGGACAATTTAGTTCCCTTTCATTAGTTGCTTTCACAAAAAAACCAGAGAGTACACTTCCACATGCATCGTGTGACAAAGGTGGGTTGAGCCTTTGACGCATATTTGCAATTTGAAACAAGGTAGATGGTTTAAATGAACCAACATTATTCGCTCTTCTTGCAGCAACAGCACATTTATAAAGAAGCGCGCTCACAACTTCAGTTCGGGTTGGATTTTGGATTCCTGATTCAAGAGAAATTTTTGCTTTGAGAGCGTTTACTTTAGTAGCAGGGAAAATAAGCCTTTTCCCTAGATATCCAGTTGGTTCTTCGTACTTGATACTTGGTACAACAGAAGGATCATTACATTGGGGATAGATGGATTCTCCAACAAAGCGAGGAGATGGTGTTGCACTTATATCACGGCTCAATACTCCCCAGTTGTACAAGAAATTGCCGGCGGTGCAGCCGTCTCCAATCTTGTGTGATAAGCATGCACCAATTGCTATTCCTCCGCAATCAAAATGGCTTACCTGAGCTATAGCTAAATTTTCTTCACTGTGGTCGTGAGGTTTAGCTTGTGGAAAAACTACATGTTCTGCTTCAGTGTAAGGGTGTTTGAAAATTTCGGACATGGAACAACGGACACGAACTGTGGAGAGCTCAACTCCCTTGTCGTTACAATCAACAGAGGAACTATTCTTTAGTCGTCCAGCATAAGGATAATAGAATGAAAGTGTTTTAGAAAGAGATTTCTCAACAAGTTGAGATACTAGGGTAGGTTCATATGAATAATTGCCAACTTTTGGGTAAAAGAATGCAATAGGAACAGATGTATGAATAATCTGATCAACGAAGGAAAGTTTGTGAGATTTAAGAGAAAGAGGAGTTGGAATAGAAGGTTTGATTATCTTCTTAGAAATCAAAGAAACAACTGATAATGCCACCATTATGCTTTCCGGCCTTAAGCAACTGTAGCCCACACTTTTTTTCCCTCGTTTGGCTATGTAATGAGCTGCTATCATTAGAGCATCTTCTATATAGTAATACTAGGTGAAGGTGGGTCCAAGTTGAACCGGAGAAATTGACACAAATTAAGTTTAGCCAATAAATATTTTGGCTTTGTTTTCTATAAGTATATGAATGATTATGAAATTTAATTTTTAATTTTAGTCTAAAATCATTAGAGAACTCAAAGTAATATAAGCCAATACGTTTGTAATAGCGGAGTTGTGGAATATATGCATAGACGGAGCTAGAATTTGAACCTCTAAATTTTGAATTCTAGAATAGCAACATTAGGTATTATTAATTGAGTCTTGGAGTTAATTTTTGTATAAGTTTAATAAATTTTTTAATATAATCATAGAGTTTGAACTAAAGTTACTGAGTCTCAGCCAAACTCATAGCTAACCTTCTAGCTCACCCTCGCTTGTTCGAATTTCTAATAGTAAATATTAGTGCAAACGTGATGCTGTACATTGTGAGTGACAAATATAAATGGTTAGTTAGAAGTAAAAACTTATACTTTATACCAACCAAATAAATATATAATATTTGTCCAACATATAAGTTATTTATTAGTTAACTATGATTCACTTATGACAAATGAGGCGTATTCATTTGGTAAAAGCACCTCCACCTATGATCGTTAGGTCCTGAGTTCGAGTCACGCTCACTACTAAAAATCAGGTAAAAAGCGACCGGAAAAAGCGACCAAAGTTGGTCCCCATATGCCCAATAGCGACCAAAAAGCGACCAAAATGGTCTGGTCACAATTTAGTTGGTCCCTCTTCAATAGCGACCAATCTTGGTCGCCATATAGCGACCAAAGTTGGTCGCCAATTTCAAAATACAGAAAATTAAAATCTGCTCAATTGCGACCAAAGTTGGTCGCCCATTTGGTATTGTAAATTTTCTGTATTTCTAAAATAGCGACCAAAGTTGGTCGCAATTTGAGAAATACAGAAAATTTAAAATACCAAAGTGGCGACCAACTATGGTCGCTTATTCAGTATTTTTAAATCTCTGTATTTTCAAAATAGCGACCAACTTTGGTCGCTATTTGAGAAATACATAAAATTAAAAATACTTAAAAGCGACCAAAGTTGGTCGCTTTTGCAGATTTTAATTTATTTTTTTTTTAAAATGGCGACCAACTTTGGTCGCTGTTTGCAGAATCAGTTTTTTTTAAGCAAAATAGCGACCAACTGGCGACCAATTTGCAAAATCAGTTTTTTTTTAAGTTGGTCGCTTTTGTTGGTATATTTTTTCAAGAAACTGGCTGTTTTGCCAGCCACACCCCCTGTCAGTTTTACCAAATTCCTAAAATATGCATTGAAACCATTATAACAATAACAACAACAACAACAACAACAAGAACTACTACATCAAACAACAACGATACTAACAACTACAATAAACAACACATTAAACAACAATATTAAACAACAATAAGGTTTAAAGTTCAAATGAACTTATGCATTATATAAGTTGTTATTACAATTCAAGGTCAAGTCATATCTACATCATCATCGCCATCGCCGGATGAATTGCCATCATCAGACTGACCATCCGGCGATGGTTCCCGTGATCGGGGAATAGGAAAAGC
>MCJB01002681.1:295095-328959 GCA_002018475.1 Nicotiana obtusifolia | reverse complement strand
ATATATATATATATATTTTACTCTAAAAGCCGGTCAACATGCGATCCAAAACAAACAAATGCACAAGTAGCACGTAAAATGCATCAGGATGTTCTTTTAATTTGGGTACACATGTCGTAACTTGGAATAATTATTATGGTGTCCCAAATCATCGATTTTTTTTAAAAGTTCCAAATCGAGGAAAGTTGACTCTATTTATGGTCCGCGAACACAGAAGACTGGGAAAGAAATTTTGTTAACCCGAGAGAAGGTGTTAAGCATTTTCGAATTCCGTGGTTTTAGCACGGTCACTTAACAATTAATACTTGACTTAATTATCTGATTTAATACATACTTAGAACCTATTGTGCATTTCTTAAATTTTTTAACCGCTTTTAATAGAATTTTTATTTCTTTTAGATTTGGGGAGTTTATTTGAATAAGTCGCGATATCGCGCACTCATTATTTTTTTACATATTGCAAATCGTGTCACGTGAAACTCACCCGCGATGTACAACATGTTTATTATTATCATCATTTGAAGTTGTGATCAAGTCACGTGAAATGCACAATTGAATTGGGATTTACGTATCATTGACTATGTCACCGGAATTGTACCCTTAATCATGATAATTTATTTGAACACGCCTAAAGCAAACTACGATATTTGAGAACTATATTTCCTGATTACTTGGAGATTCGCTGTGAGGCCATAAATTTATTGAAATTCTTGGTAGGATCAACCTTAGTATTCTTGGCAGATTCATTTGCTAAATTAAACTAGAAGGATTATAATTCTAAACTTAGATTGCATTTCAGTTATATTGGAGCAAATTAGGTATGAGCACGCTTGGACTAATCGTGAATCCCTTAGAGCAATTGCCAGCCCATTTTTTTAAGCAAACTGGGCATGGGCAGGCCTTGGCTAAACATGAAGCCTTCAGTGTCTCTCCCAGCCCGCTTCGTGAAGTAGACTAGATATGAGCTGACCTGGGCTAAATGTGAAGCCATCAGCGTTTTGCCAAACCATTTTCTAAAGCAGACTAGGCATGAGCAGGCCGTTAATGGACTCTGGATCAAAGCCCAAAATTGCCTACCACTTCGACATATCACATTTGTGATAATTAAGTGGACCAGCTTATTTTTAGGCCCAATTTAGCTCAAAATCAGGCAGATATAGGTAATAATTACAAGTTTCAGCAAAATACATGGTGTTCATGATATTGTATGCTTAACCACAATAACAGACAAATAGTTCAAATCTACTGGAATGAGAATTTAGTATATTATAGTGACTATCCCTATCAAATACATCCTCCAAAACATATGATGTTCATAATGTTGTACACTTAACTACAATAATAGACAAAGAAATTAAATATGCTAGAATTAGCCTTAGAACATTGTAGTGGCTATTCCTATCGAATACAGCTTCAAAACTAAAAAAACTATATGGCTACACCTATATCTACATTCTAGATTCTTTTTCACTACTTGTAGAAGAATGAAGTTATCAATCACACATTACAGCATTGCATGGAATCTTTCAATCTTCAAATTTGATCAACCAGCGATCAAACTTGAGGATTGACTGACTTTAGCTTAAACAATATCCCTCAAAACATGACTGCTTAACTGGACAACTACCAAGCTAATTTTCAGATTAAAGGGATAAGTAACCTTCACTCAATATAACATTTAAACATAACCAAATAGGAACTGACTGAGCAGTAGATCAGCAGATAGAATCTTTGAAGCAGCAAGCAATTACAAGTTAAATTTTAACTCAAACAGACAATTTCATTAACAGCACAATACAAACAGGAAGCAGCAAGCAATTACGATTTAGATTTCAATTCAAGCAGACAGTTTCATTATCAGAAGAATACAGACAGAGCTTGCAGAAGATATTACAAACACATAAATGTAGGCAGAGTCATGAAGTTAACAGTTCATTTATCATTCATATATCTCAAAGAAGAATTACAGATGAAGTTGCTACATATCTAGAAGCAGAAATCAAATAGAAGAATTTGACAAGGTAGAAATCAGAACTGAAAGATGAGGTTCAGCAGCAATGAACAACAACAGACTTTAGCAGCTAAAAACCAAGCAATTCCGCAGCTAGAATGCTACTCCTAATCCTAGAAACAAATTTTTTTTGAATCATTCTCTACTGAGAAGTAAAGATGAATGAAGAAATTTTTTGATTTTTTTTTCCTGAATTCTCCTTTTTTCTGCCTATATCTATCCGTTGTCTATTTATGAGTGAGGGAGTGTGTATATATCAGGAATTTTTGCAAAGAATCTCACAAGGGGAGGGAATACGTCAGCATGAATTAGGGACTGTCAGAGGGGAAGAATATTTTGTAACTAACACTGCCAGCTGCCTATTTGCCGTTAGCCCTTTTCTTTTGAGCCCTTCTTCTTTTATTTTCTACTCTTAAGGCCCCCAATGTTTAATTATCCTTTCAAATACAACCCCCAACCCGCCTAAATGTGCACTTACTACGTCGAGACTAATGGGCCTGCCTATCAACCAGGCAGGTCTCCATTTGACCCAAAAAACCGAAAACGCAGAGCAATTGAGAACTTTCGAACATGAAAAACAGTAATTTTTAACACTAAAATGCATCTAACTTAACAAATACTTAATTAATCCTAACACGCAAACAAGAAACTGATTATTTGCTAAAACCTATTATGCTAAAATTAACAGAACAAGAGAAGAAGGATAAGAAGAAAGAAAGAAAAGAAGAATGGACGAACATTACCTAATCAAAACGAAGTGAGCTTTCTAGTAACATTCGTCGACCAACGGGTTCGAGCACTCTCTCGAAACGAACCGAAAGTAACATTAAAAGAACAATCGATTAGTGTGAGTTTCGAGTCGAGTCGCGTTCTGAAACCTCAAGAGTCAACAATGGCGGAATTTAGGATTTTCAACTTCTTAGATATAAAATCCGTGAAGCTGTAGGAGTTTTTGGAGAGAATGATTTAGGGATTAGGGATAAGGAGACGAAGGAAGCTATGGGGTAGTGATTTGGGGTGGATTGGAGGTAGGCCGCCGCCGTGAGGTGATTCTCGGGGGTGCTGTGAGAGCGAGAGTGAGAGAGACGAAGATGCATGTCGCTAGGGTTTGGGGGGGGGGGGTAAAAAATTCAGGTTCGGACACTTATATAGGGGAGTGAGAGACGAGTTCCAAACCGTTGGATCAAGGGGTGATCAATGGTCGCGATTGAACGTGACCAAAACGGTGTAGTTTTGGTCACTAATGGGGCGGACCGGGTATAGAGAATGGGCTGGACGGGTTGCGAAGGGTTTTTGGGCTTAAGCCGTTTCAGCAATTTGGGCCTCTTCAAACGAATAGGCTCTCAACCCAGTTTAGCAAAACCAGCCTCTTCATTTCTTTCTTTAGTTTTTGCAGAAATGTCCACATTATTTTAAATTGCATTTATTTTGCAACAAAGACCTAATTAGCACTTAAAGTAATTTATTAAAGCTAATGTATATTTTTGTGATTTTCATTTATAAATTAAGCAATAAGTAAAATTTAAAGTGCTATACAATGAAGAATTTGACATTTTTATGACATTTTTTATGATTTTGAAATACTAAATATGCACAAAAATGCAACTAAATACGGACAACGAAATTTCTAAAATTCTACAAAAATCAAAATCAATAAGAAAAGTTATTTTTTGTAGATTTTGTAAGAATATTTTCGTAGGGCAAAAATTACGTACTCACACTGTTTATACGTTATTTTTCCTTCTCCAAAATTATTTTACAAATACAGTATAATAACAATTATGAGTGGGGGTTTTGGGTTGCTATGATTGGAGATAGAGACCGAAAAGAATGAAATCAACCAAAGGAAACGAAAAAGAGAGGCCATAAGGAACATGATTCATTTAATTCATTTTTTTCTTTCTCTCCACTTCTTTTGTCTATTTTTTCTTTTTTCGTTTGTTTAGTTTTTTTTTATTTGACAGATATGAAAAGATTTAGTTTTATGAAATATAAGCTTCAACAATTCATATAATAAAAAAATTTTAGAGGAAGAAAAAATGTATGCGACATCTTAGGTTTACACCCTCATGTTTTACAGTACCTTTTCTTTTCTATTTTTCATCAATTTGTATATTCTAAACACCAATTTATTGATATAGATATTTTTGCTGAAAATATTGTTCCACGTCGTAGGTATGATGATTCTAAGAGCATCATGAATATAAGCCAAACATATTGTGCCTAACTCTGTTTGAACTTCTAAAACAAATACATACAGGACCATGTAACTAAATTACAATATGGTATATCTTATCATTTACAAGTACTTACATTATATTGTATAACTAATATTTATGTAATTTTTAAAATTTTATATTCACTTATATGGAATACAGCGTAACGCACGTGTCTAGGGACTAGTACTACTATAATAATGTGAACACTACAAGCCGTCTATCCATACCAACATTAATACATTGTCTTTAGTACAATTTGGTCCATAATATGAGTTCATCATTTTGAGTTTGGCTTCCATTTCCTTTTCTTAAAAGAAGTAACAAAATAAAATACATAAAGAATGGTCTTATTTTAACTCATTCTAGAAAGGGAGTTAACTAACTAGTCATAAATACATAAACTTGCCTAGCGGTTGACAAGTCAAATTGAAGGTGTCGTTAAAACAATAAAGTATTTGTAATTTGTTGAAAGTCAAACTGGCATTCGACCAGGAATGATTTTGAAAGACCAGATCGTTGTCAAGTGTTAGTTAATAACGAAGTCTAAGTAGTCAACTACTTTCTCTTAGGGGCGTAAAAACCCAACCGGAATATCGCACCAGATTAAAATGTCAAATCAAATCGATTAAAAAATTCGATTAGATTTGATTTGATTTGGTTCGGTATTGAATAAAAATATCCGGATCAAACCGTATATACATATATAATTTTTATATACACTTTTAAGATTTTACACGAAATTTTCTTTTAAAATAATCTAGAAATATTTGGGATTCTCTTGTGGGATATAATATTTAATAGTATATGAAGTACTCCATATTTATTAACCTTAAATAATGGATTGTATGATCATTTTCTCATCAATTGTTACTAAAATGCGTCAATCTATTTGTTCTTCTATATTCATATCATATATTAAGATATATTAAATTCTTATATCTTTTTCGAGTGTGAGGTGATTATTATTATTTGGGTATCATATTAATTTTATGTTATTACTAAATTCAATTACCTTGAAAGTGTAAGTCAACGAAAAATTATTATCTGATGACTAAAAAGATAACTATTATGTGTTACTAAGAAAATTCTCCCATAAGAATATTTTAATAGATAATATATTTATTAATTTTTTATATTTTTACTAAATATATATTTACTTATCAAAAATTTAACAAAGTATAGATTGAAATAATATTTAAGTATCAAAAACTGAACCAATCCAAACCGATATAGTTAGTTTAATTTGATTTTGATAAAAAATGAATCAGCCATGTCCGTGTACACCCCTACTTTTCTAAGATCAAGATCCGCTTCTTTTTCACTAAATTATTATTCTTGGTATTTTAAATTTTTTCCGGGTATTTTAAATTAATTATAGGCAATGAAATTGAGTATAGAAACGAAATACACTTTGAAAGAGGCATCAAAAAACCCTACCGAAGCTAAAATGTGACATTCAAAAATTAATCATATAACACTACTGTTAACAAGTTATGTCTGATATCGAAACTTATCTAAAATGACTGTATTTAATTTGTACAAGAAAAACAGTTTATGTATATACATCTGATTATGTGATGAATGGCGATTTCCCAAGTCAAAAAGCCAAACCCTCTTAATTATTTAGCTCCACATCAAAATAGTAGAAAGAAAAGGAAAAAACAAAAGAAAACATAAATTTAAGAGCTTTTAATATGAGGAAAATGGAAATACGAATTTATTTCTTACTGTGCTCTAGAAACGTCAACATGGAAAAATACATGAATCAAACTAGCTAGCTAGTTCAGAGGATGAAAGAATTTTCTTGCGTATGAAAGTAAGAAATGCTATTAGAAATTAAAGAGATTAAACGTACAATATCAACTTTCTTTTCGCAACACATGCATGCATATTTCTTAAATTTTATAATATTATGAAAGTAGTCGTAACATGACAAACGAATAAAATTCTGCCCTGATACTAAAATAAATGTCATTATTAGTCATTTGGAAGCTTCTTTCATGTGTTAGATTAAAGATCTTTTTTTCAAAGTTAATACTATTATTTTAGTATTTCCTTCGTTCCAATTTGTGTGATACAGTTCAGATTTTGAGACTTAAACTTTTTAATTTTGATCGCGTATTCAGACATAAAATATTTTAATTTTCTAAATGAAATTACATATTTGAAAAACTATATAAAAGTACTATAAATCACAATAGTTAAAAATTTAAACTATTTAAAAGGCATATGAAAAAATCATGATCGTCAAAGAAGAACTCGTTTGCTTCTCAAAATTCGAACTATGTATCAAACAAATTAGGATTGAGTATATAAATTTAACATGTTGATATTTTCTTTGGAGTCCATAATCACGATTACAACAACAACAGATCCAGTGTAATCCCACAAATGAGGTATGGGGAGGGTAGTAGATACGCACACCTTACCTTTACCTTCAAGAAGGCGGAGAGGCTGTTTCCAAAAGATCCTCGACTTAGGAAAGATAAATGGAAGGGCACCAGCAATCACACCAATTCTAAAACCGAAGCAAAAATACAAAGATACAAAACTAAAACTGAATATTATAATGAGAAGGCCGAAACGAAAGCAACCACAAGTAATTACACAAATCAAGGCATACGAAAATATATGCATAATGCTAACTCATGTACTAAAGCTACTGTTACAGACAAGAACAACACTGGGCGACCTATCCTAACCATTTATCTTTATTCTGAACCTCACACCCTTCTATTCCTGGTCATATCCTTAGTGAGCTGGAGCAACGCCATATCATGCCTAATCACCTTTCCCCAATATTTCTTCGACCTACCTCTACTAGGGCAAATGTAATTACAAGAGCAAAAGAAAAAGAAAAAGAAATGCGATTTTCGGTAAACAAGGAAGAATAGAAATGATAGATTGACCATCTATTTGGACAAAATCATTGCCACCAAACCTAAGTAGGAGTTAAATTAATGGATAGTGAAATTTATAGACAGAAATAACGATAAATTGTGGTAGATTCTCGCTTCCTCTCATAGCTTCTATACTAGAATTGTTTGGAATTATTCAAAGATTTTATATGTCATTATTATACCCAAGAGTAAGCTCTAGCTAGAAACACTAAGTGAGTATTTTAAGTATTTATAGAATCCTGGAGATTATGGGCAACAAGTTGAGATGGCCGAGTTGGTCTAAGGCGCCAGATTAAGGTTCTGGTCCGAAAGGGCGTGGGTTCAAATCCCACTCTCAACAACGAACTTTTTTCCTTTTGTGCTCTTACATAATTGTTCCGTATTTGCTTACATGATTAGCACTTAGCAGCCAGCAACCTCATATAACTATTTTTTTCCTTGTGTCAAAATAATAACTAAATCCATTCGTCCAATCCAATTGCAAGTCTAAGGCAATATTTTCATCTTGAAAGCCCATGAATCAACTTATTTAGTAGCAAACACTCTTATCGTTGAAGATCTACCCAATACGCAGGCCAGCCCAAAGCAGGAGTTGGACTAAGTGTTACTTGGATTAGAGAAGAACTAAGGTCTGGTGCTACAAAACTGTAAAAAAAAAAAAAAAAATAATTTTTTTTATTGAATGGACATAGAAATGGTTCCAGGGAAAAAAACTAAGTCTAAGGAATGGCTTCACGCGACGTACATATCATAAGTTTTCTTTAACGTGCTCAATATTTAACTGTTCACGGCCAATTTTTTCTAGTTTTGGTTCGCATTTCTTCTGTCGCCTTTTTACAACATTGCTCGATGTATGGGGTAAACTTTAAACGACAGGTAGTGCTTGACGAGTTAACACATGGAAATAAAGACAAATAAGATATGAGTCAGCAAATAGTTAGCATCGGTTACGAATATGTGATCGGGCTGGGTAAGTTCCGAGGACGAAGATTTGAAAGGAAGACACGGTTGGAAAATGATAAGTTATGTGCCTTTGTGTTTTGATGATTTAACAAACTTCATATGAGAACCAGAGAGGGAACCTCATACAAAGACTCAAGGTGCTTGCAACAACAAGTCACATGTCTGGCACAAGTTCCAACTATATCAGTCAAAGGAACAATAGAGGAAACATATGGCTATCAGTTCCTCCGGTCACAATACAAGTCAACTCCTCAGCTGTTAAAGATGTTGCACTGTTGCACTGCTTACATCATCTCAACGACCTCACTTATATATTACCAACATGAGGTAAGTGACTACACACACTTGCAAACCCTAAATCATTAATTCTCTCTCAAGTGTGCAGCTACATTCATTCACTCCAAGGCTTCAAGGAGAAAGCAACAACAGAACAAAGGACCAAATTCCAGCATTGAGTTCATCGTGTGTCCTTAGTATTGTTGTATCTTTGTTCATGTTATTCATTTGTAATTCCTACTCCGCTTAGTTGGAAGCATCTCGTAGGATATCTTTGTAAACCATAAACCTTGTGTTTGTGTTTGACCAGAGTTAGTCAAAGTGGTGAGCTTTGTAATAGAGTTATTACAAAGAGGCTTGCAATAGAGTTATTGCAAGTAGGTGAGGGATTAAGAGTTTAATTCCTAGGTTATAATATGTTGTAATCTTAAGTTGCTCGACTAGTGAAGTTGAAATACTACAAGTGTAGGTCGTGGTTTTTAATCCCGTGAGCTGGGAGTTTTCCACGTAAAATACTGCCTTGTTATTTACTTAGTGTTCTCTGTGTGTGTGTTCTGTGGGAACTGATAGAGAACCAGGTTTTCTATATAGTTTGATGGACTCTTAGTTTACATCAATTGGTATCAGAGTAGGTTCTTTTTATAAGGCTAACACCTAAAAAGGATTCACATGGCTGCTCCACCAAACTTTGAAGAAGGTCAATCAACCTACAGACCACCAAGATTCAATGGATAATACTACGGTTAGTGGAAGACAAGAATGCATGATTTTATCATGGCTGAAGATTCGGAGCTTTGGGATGTCATTTGTGATGGACCCTTCGCCCTTATGAATAGCATTGGCAAGACAGTAGTGATAGTCCCAAATACAAGGAAGGAGTACAACGATGTCGATCGCAAAGCTATGGGGAAAAACTTCCGAGCAAAGAAAATCCTCGTATGTGGTATTGGACCAGACGAGTACAACAATATCTCAGCGTATCAATCTGCCAAGGAGATCTGGGAGGCTCTCCAAACCACACATGAAGGAACAACTCAAGTCAAGCCGTCAAAGATTCACATACTCACTACTAAGTATGAACTCTTCAAGATGTAGGATGATGAGTGCATTCAGAACATGCATACTCGCTTCACTTCCATCATCAATGAGCTCCATTCTCTAGGAGAGATCATTTCAAGGAACAAACTGGTCAGAAAAATACTCAGTGTGTTACCTGGTTCTTGGGAAAGCAAAATCAATGCGATCACAGAGGCAAATGATCTGCAAAAGCTGGCGATTGATGAACTCATTGGAAATCTGAAGACCTATGAAATGAAGAAGAAAAAGGACCGTGAAAAAAGACAACCCACAAAGGAGAAGAACATGGTTCTCAAGGCAGACAACAGTGACTCAAGTGGTGATGATGCTGACATGACCTATTTAACACGGAGGTTTCAGAAAATGGTTTGGCAAAATGGAGGTATTTCGAAAAAGGGCAGCTCTGGCAGAACAAAAGGCTATGATTGTTGTCAAAAATGCGGGAAGCCAGGACATTTTATCAAAGATTATCCTCTCCACAAGAAAGAACATTACAAGCACAACACAGGCAAGACGGCTAAGAGGATCCCGGTTCTTGATAGGAAATTCAAGAGAAAAGATGCCGCTGACAATATTGTGAAACAAGCTCTTGCTGCATAGGGAGATTCCTCTAGTGAATCTGAGGGCGATGATGAACAAGACGACACCTCCATGATGGCCGTTGAAACCAAAGAAGCTGAATATGACTCCGTCTTTGCCCTAATGGCAAAATCTGATAAAGATGAAGATGAAGATGACGATGAGGTAAACTTTCTAGACGTTGAAAGAAATTTGAAGTCTTACTCTCAAAAGAAGCTTGTATCTTTAGCTAATGTACTGATTGATGCTTACCATAACCTTATAAATTATAAAAATATTTTAACTGAGGAATTAGGAGAGGTAGAGCATGAGAGATGACTTGTTGGTAGTAGTTGCGGATCAAAAAGAACCGGTAGAGGAATTAAATAGAGAAAATATTTCTGTGAAAGCTTCAATAGAAAATTGCATGTACTCTTCAAAAGTAAGGAAGTAGCGAGTGAGGCACACCTTAAACTTGAAAATGAACTCAAAATGGTAAAATTGAGTCTATGTACTGAATTTAAAAGAAATAGACAACTTTCAGGAAGATCTAAGCAGGGTTAAAAATGATCTAGATAAATTTCTGAAGTGGACCTTGTAACGACCCGACCAGTCGTTTCGAGATCTAGCACATCGTTCGGTGGTTTGAGGCCTTGAGAAGCTTCACTTCATGTATTATAACTTGTACTAGTAGATGGAATTGAATTTCGGGAAGTTCAGAGTTGATTCGGATGGAAAATTCTCATTTCGGAAGCTTTAAGTTGGAAGAGTTGACTAAGGTTTGAATTTTGAGTAAACAACCTCGGAATTGGAATTTGAAGGTTTCAATAGGTTCGTATGATGATTTCGGACTTGGGAGTGTGTTCGGGTGGTCCGAGAGCATGTTGGCGCTTATTATGGAAAGTCGGCATTTTGAAAGTTTTAGAATTTCATAGGTTTGTTTGAAGTGGGTTTCATTTTATCGTGTCTGTTTGAGATTCCGAGCCTTCGAATAGGTTCGTATTGTGATTTATGACTTGTGCACAAAGTTTGGCATCGTTCTCGGAATGTTTAAGTATGAATCGGACGCGTTCGACGAAGTTTGAATGTTTGAAAGTTGAAAAAAGGTTTCGATCGTTGACTCATAGTTTTGATGTTGTTTGGTGTGATTTGAGGCCTCGAGCAGGTTCTTGTTATGTTTTGGGACTGGTTAGTATGATTGGATGGGGTCCCGGGGGCCTTGGGTGTGATTTGGAGTGGTTTCAGAGCATTTTTCCTTGTTTTGCAACTACTGGTGCTGGCGTCTAGTTTTGTTCTTCGCGAACGCGAAGGGTCTCACGCGTTTGCTAAGAATGATTTTGGGCTACTAGGATTTTGCTCATCGCGAAAGCTACACCGGGGTAATCTACGAACGCGACATGGAGGCCGCGAACACGAAGAAGGAAGGGGAGCTGGGGGCCTGGAGGTGTTAAACCTTCGCTAACGCGGCTGAGTAACCGCCAACGTGAAGCAACCGGACCCGGAGGCGCCTCGAATGCAACCTGGGTGACGCGAACGTGAAGAAGAACTTTGGGTCAGTGGATTTTTGGCCTTCGCGATCGCGAAGGTACTTCCACAATCGCGAAGAGGAAGGGCCTAGGCAGACTTCAATTTATTTCGGGATATTTGCTCATTTCACTTATTCCTCTCTTACTTGGGAGATCTTTGGGGAGATTTAGAGGAGCCATTTTCATAATCAATCTTTAGGTAAGAGATTTCTATACATTGTGAGTTAAATACATGGTTTATATATGTATTTAAACATGAAAATTAATAGAAATTGTGGGATTTTGGTAGAAAACTTAGAATTTGGTATTTTTGGATTTTGACCATGAAATTGGACATGGAACTTGGAATAAATCATATATTTGAGTTCGTGGCGTCATGGGTAAAGTTTATCTTTGGAAACTTTTGGAATTCGGGCACGTGGGCCCAAGGGTTAACTCTGTTGACTTTTCGAGCGAAGTTGGAAATTATTATGAATTGAATAATTATGAGTATTGGAGTGTATTTCTATTGGTTTGCACATTGTTTGACTAGTTTTGGATCGATGGGCTTTGGTTGGAGATGTTAGAGAGCGCGGGAGGCGAGGTAAGTCTCCTGTCTAACCTTGTGAGGGGAAAACTACCCTTAGGTGATGTAATTGTTATGTGCTACTAGTTGTGGGTGCTACGTGCGCACGAGGTGATGAGAATCCGTACGTAGCTAAAATATATTTATGTCCGGGTAGAATTAGGACTTTATCATGTAATATTTGAATTATTTGAACGTATTCTGCTGATGAATTTATAATTGAAATTAATTAAGAAACAGTAAAGGCTATATTCATTTTGTGCACATGTATTGTATTGTAAGCACGTGTCTCGTAATTTAATAATTTTCTTCCTTTCTTGTGGAGCGGGCCGAACGTCTCAGCAGTATAATAGATGCATCTATGGTTCGTGTCAGTCGACCTTCGGCAATGTACACATTATTCTGGATTGGGAGAACGACCTCAGCATAATCGTTCATTATACCGCTAGTAGTCCGAATATTAACTAGATTACCCTTCCACTGATGCCTGACATTTTATATGGTATTCCTTATCTGTTTGATACTGGCACTTGATACATCTGAGCTGTTAGATAGAATACGAGACTGAGAAATTCATATCCTTAAAAGAAATTTTTGGAAGATTATGTAACTTACAATTTTACCCCATTATTGTAGTTGTGCTTCATATCTGCTTATGATTTATCATATTGCTTTATTGGACCTCTAGTAAGTGTTGATACCGACCCCTCATCACTTCTTCTCCGGGGTTAGGCTAGATACTTACTGAGTACACGTTGATTTACGTACTCATGTTACACTTGTGCATTAAAAGTGCAGAGCACTAAAAGTGCAGGATCTGACAGGTTCAATTGGTGGGTATCTTGGCACGTGGGTGCAGCTACTGATGGGAATTTATGGTGAGCTGTATTCCAGGCTAAGTATCGCAGCCTATAGAGTCTCCATCGTACTATTTACTCAGTCCTGTCTTATTTACATTCCAGAAAGATGTTGTATTATTATTGTACTCCTTAGTAAATGCTCATGCACATGTGACCCGAGTTTTGGGATATTCTGGATGTTGTTTAGCATTTACAAACTTTTATTATCTATTCTCTTTAAAGTGTAAGTTTCCATGATTTTAATGCGCTGATTTCTTTATCTAATAAAATTCACGATTTCGAAAATAATAAAATGCATAAGCAAGTCGGTAGTTCACCGTTGGCTTGCCTAACGACGATCATTAGGCGCCATCACGATCTATAGCGAGTTTTGGATCGTAATAGACCTGGTCCTTACAATCACTTCCATGTATAAAAGTAATAGGGGGACAGGCAGGGAATTGGGTCCAAAAGGAGAAGGCTCCTTACAACCCATATAACAAGTATGTTACTGTTCCTGATAACTGGCTTTGTACTCATTGTGGTAACACTGATCATTTCAATGATTCCTGTAAAGCTAGATTCAGTCCCAACAGAAAAATAAAGTTTATGTTGATAAAGTATCTACTGCTAGGGAACCTGGTCCCTACAATAAAGAATGTGTAATGCCTGCTTGGACAAGAAGAAGTTTAATTCGCTCTTTTTCTCACTACAAGGGACTCAAACTTGTTTGCGTTCCTAAGTCTAATATCTATTTTCCTTGTGCAGGGAGCAATGAAAGGAAGCAGTCACTCAAAGCCCATGCAAGGTGGGAGTGTGTCCTTTGGTAATGGAAAAAAGGGATACATTCTGGGAGTTGGAAAATTGGGAAGACGCTTACTCACTCAATTGAGAATGTGTATTATGTGAATGGCCTGAAATACAGCCTGCTGAGTGTCTCTCAAATCTGCAACAAAAGAACCAAAGTGGACTTCTTATCAAAGTCTTGCACAGTCACCAATCTTGTGACTGATGAAGTAGTTCTGGTGGCCAAAAGATTCAAAAACATCTATGTTGTTGACTTTGAGTCTCTAAACAGTAGGGATCTTACATGTTTGAGTGTTGTTGATGATGATGCTGAATTGTGGCACAGAAAATTAGGACATGCAAGCTTCTTCTTGCTGAACAAGCTAGTCAAAAAGGACCTGGTTAGTGCGTTGCCAAAATCAAAGTTCAAGGATCACAAAGTGTGTGATGCATGTGTGAAAGAAAAGCAAGTCAAGTCCTCCTTCAAGCCAAATAAGGAAGTAAGCACTTCAAGGCCATTGAATCTTCTCCATATGGATCTGTGTGGACCTATGAGAATATCCAGTAGAGGAGGAAAGAAGTACATTTTTTGTCATTGTAGATGACTACTCCAGATTCATATGGACCTTGTTCCTCAGAACCAAGGATGAAACTTTTCCAGTCTTTTTTTCCTTTGTGGAGTAGATTCAAGTGAAGATGAGCCGTATTGTTGTAAGCATAAGATCTGATTATGGTACCAAGTTCGACAATGCAAAATTTGACGAATTCTGTGCTGAAAATGGTATAAGTCATAACTTTTCAGCTCCCAGAACACCTCAATAAAATGGTGTTGTGGAGAGGAAAAATAGGACTCTTGAAGACATGGGAAGGAAGATGCTAATTATAGTGGTGTACCAAAGAGCTATTGGGCTGAGGTAGTGAACACTGCTTGCTATTTGATAAACAGGTGCATGATCAGGTTCCTCTAAACAAGACCCCATATGAATTGCTAAACGGGAGAAAACCCAAGCTGACTTACCTAAGAAGATTTGGTTGTAAATGTTTTGTTCTCAATAATGATAAGGAAGCACTAGAAAATCTGATACCAAAAGTGATGAAGCATCCTTCTTAGATATTCTTCACAAAGCAAAGCATACAAGGTCTACAACAAAAGGACTCAATGTGTTGAAGAAAGCGTATATGTAATCTTTGATGAATCACACCACTTAAGTGGGAAAGATTCACATGATAAGAATGATCAAGACGGAGAGCATTCAAAGGTTCTTGGAGAAGTAATTGATATGGAAAACGGGAAGGTAGATCTGATGAGTCAGATCAAGGAGTCGAATGAAGAAGATGCGGCAAACCTCTAGCTGATTCAGAGGAACCTGGTTCCTCCATTACAGCAACTGAAGCATGCGGTGCAAGGAACTCCTGATGCTAATGATGAATCCCACTCGGAGGAACCTGGGTCTTCTTATCATGAGACTCAAGTGTCCAATTGGAAGCACAAAAGTTCATATCCTCTCTAGAATGTAATCACACCCCTTGATTCAGGAATTCAAACTAAATCAAAAACAAGAAGCATGTTTGCTTTCTTAGCCTTCCTGTCTCAAATTGAGCCCAAAAATATCAAGGAAGCATTGAAAGATGCTGACTGGATTGCTACCATACAAGATGAACTCCAACACTCATATCACCTAACACATACTCCTCAACCAAACCCCCATCAGCAGTAATAAACAACATGTTCTCGATGGTTTCCTTCTCACTTACATTCAACAATGTAGAATCAGTAAAGGCGAAAGAGGCATTACCTGATAGTGATGTAATATTCATATCAAACATTGGAGCAGATGGAGTAATAGACATACCGGATGCTTCACCAAGACCAGAAATAACCTCTTGGGCTACGGTTACCTCCCTAACTCACTGACTCGAAACCTCTGTTCCCTCTTCTCCATCTATCATTCCGTCTTCTGCAATTTCTTTTAGCGTAGCAGAGGGAGAGGTTGTCGCGACAAACTTCTTGGGTGTTTGATTTTATCGGCTACGGTGGGAACCAAAACTCGATGGATTCGGAGAGGAGATAGTGGGTGGTTGTTGGTGGGGAATGGGGTTTTCACTGGGTAAAAATTGAACCTCAGACTCGGACTGCTATGCTTCGTGAGACGAAGACACAGTAGGAGTGACAATGGTGGCTTTAGGAGACTCTGGTTTCTGGGAAGACATGGTAATTTTTTGAGAGCAAAGACACGAGAAAGAGGGTTTTCTGAGAGGAGGAAAGTTTGATGGCTTTGATGTGGACAGTTGTGAGAGAGACATGTCTTTTGGGGTTATTTAGAGGGAAGGATGGACCGATTATAATTGGGTACAACGGACTGGGTATTCGGGTCGGTTTGTAACGGGTATGACGTTTGGGCTTAAAAGGTGTGGGAAAAGGGGCATTTTAATGACGTGGAACTTTTAGCAATTTCAAATGCGTATGAATGTAAGAGGAACTACTAACCTGATTCAAGGGAACTAGGTTCCCTCACTGATTTTTGCAAATATGAGCCTCATCTTTCTACCAAATTGCAATGTCATTAGCTTCTTGTTTCCTATAATCGCCATGCATGTTTACCTGTAACGATATTGAGTTAAAAGTTACTAGAAAATTCTTTTTACCAGTTTTACTTGCCATTCCTTCATAGCCAGTCATTGAGGGACTAGGTTCTCAGTTCAATTTGATTAGTCCCAACTTTAGTTGATTCTTTTCAAAATGCTCTCTGCTCAATACTTTGGTGAAGATATCAGCTACCTGGTCCTCTGTTTTACAGAACTTCATGCAGATGAGACCCTTTTTAACATTGTCCCTGAGGAAATGATGCCGCACATCAATGTGCTTTGTCCTCTTATGCTGAATTGAGTTCTTTGCCATATTCAGAGCATTTGTGTCGTCACAAAGTAGTGGCACACAGTCAGAGAACACGCCAAAATTTTCCAGTTGTCTCTTGATCCACATCAATTGGGCACAACAAGAAGTTGCTGCCACATATTCAGCTTCTGTAATAGAGAGGGCTATAGAGTTTTGTTTCTTTGTACCCTATGAAATTAAGCATGACACCAGAAAATGTACCATCCCAAATGTACTCTTTCTATCCACCAAATAACTAGCATATCCGTATCAACATACCCAATTAAGTCAAAATTATCTCTTGAGGATAATAGAGGACCAGGTCCTGAGTTCCTTTGAGATACCTCAGAATTCTCTTAGCAACTTTCAGATGAGATTCTTTTGGACTTGATTGAAATCTAGCACATAATCCCACAATAAACACAATGTCAGGTCTGCTGACTTTGAGATACAAGAGTGAACCAATGATGCCCCGATACATGGTTTCATTCACAAGGGAACCATGTTCGTCCATGTCCAGACGAGTGGCTGTGGCAATAGGAGTATCAATGGTCTTTGAGCTTTCCATCTCAAACCTCTTCAGAAGCTCTTTAATGTATTCCTACTGACTTATCATCGTTCCTTTAGAGGTTTGCTTGACTTGCAGACCTAGGAAGAAGTTTTGTTCCCCCATCATACTCATCTCAAATTCGCTTCCCATAAGCTTGGCAAACTCCTCATATAAGGAATTATTTGTTGCACCAAAGATGATATCGTCAACATAGACTTACATAATTAGCAGGTTCCTCCCTCTTTTTCTTTAGAAAAAGGTTTTTGTCATTTTTTCCTCTTGTTAAACCATTTTCCAGAAGGAACCTAGACAACCTTTCATACCATGCACGAGGGGCCTGCTTTAAACCATATAGTGCCTTGTCGAGCTTGAATACATGTTCAGGATGCTCATGGCATTCAAAGCCAAGTGGTTGTTTGACAAAGACTTCTTCCTTCAAATATCCATCAAAAATGCACTCTTGACATCCATTTGGAACAATTTGAATTCCATATGGGATGCAAAAGCAATGAGAAATCTGATGGCTTCCATCCGTGCAACTAGAGCAAAGGTCTCGTCATAGTCAATACCTTCTTCTTGATTATAGACTTGAATCTCCAACCTGGCCTTGTTTCTTGTTGTATTTCCAAACTCATCAAACTTGTCTCTGAACACCCACCTGATTCCAATAATAGTTCTATCTGAAGTTCGGGGAATCAGGTGCCACATATTGTTCCTCTCAAATTGAGACTCAGGGGAAGAAAAAGAGAATAGAGATGGAAGTGGGGAACTGGTGCCTCAGGGTGACTTGGTACCATTTAGTACTACAGAGGATCCAACAGAGGGACTCGCTCCCTCTGCCCAAGAAGAGCATCTGATCCTACTTGGGATGAAACTCCATGCTCCACTAAAAAAACCCCTGGACAGTACTGACCCTCTCCCTTCCCCTCATAGATTTAGTTCCTTTAGATTTTGTGATTCTTAAGATGAAGCCTATGTATGAAGAAGAAATGATGAAAGTGAGGAGGATTATGATGATATGCCTGTTGCACAGTTTATAGCTGCTAGAAGTGGCAGGGTAATCTTCAAAGAGCATGTTCTTAAAAGACCCACTACTAGGCAGCAGAAGAAAGATTCCCTTAAAAATGCTTTGAAAAGGAATAAGGAGAAAAAGAAAAGAAGAAGATTGGTGAAAGGGGGAAAATTAGTGAATGTGGAGGATATGCCTCCGAACAATATTGTGGTCTAACCACCACTCTATAAAACTTACCTTTGAGTAGTGGTGGCACTTTCTTGTCACAAAGGACTCCAGATGCTAATCTCCATTTCATTCACCCCACCCCTATATGGTGTGTGACATCCTTGTCGATCTCCCCATCCCTTGGATAAACGACAGAAGGTACTTGAATGACCTGCGACCCAAGTCTCATGTCCATGCCCGCTTCCCTCGGCTCGGCACTGAACTTACACTCAAGATATTTCGTCTTAGTCCTGCTCAACTTGAAACCCTTAGACTCAAGGGCCTGTCTCCAAACCTCCAGCCTCTCGTTAACGCCGCTTCGCATCTCGTCTATCAGAACTATGTCGTTAGCGAATAACATACACCATGGCACCTCCCCTTGAATATGGTGTGTCAGTGCGTCTATCATCAAGGCAAATAAGAATGGGCTGAGCGCAGATCCTTGGTGTAATCCCATAACAACTGAAAAATGCTCAGAGTCACCTCCTATTGTTCTAACCCGAGTCTTAGCTCTTTCATACATGTCCTTAATCGCCCTAATGTAAGCAACCGACACACTTTTAGTCTCTAGGCATCTCCAAAGAACCTCTCTAGGAACCTTGTCATATGCTTTCTCCAAATCAATAAACACCATGTAGAGATCCTTATTCCTACCCCTGTACTGTTCCAACAACCTCCTAATAAGGTGGATAGCTTCCGTAGTAGAACGACCCGGTATGAATCCGAACTGGTTGTCCGATATAAGACACCGTCCTCCTCACCCTCGCTTCTACCACCCTCTTCCAAACTTTCATGATATGACTAAGTAATTTGATACCCCTATAATTATTGCAGCTTTGGCTATCCCCTTTGTTCTTGTACGAGGGAACCACGGTACTCCACATCCACTCATCCGGCATCCTCTTCATCCTGAAAATAACATTAAATAGCTCAGTTAGCCACTCCAAACCTGCTCTACCCACACACCTCCAAAAGTCTACCGGAATCTCATCAGGCCCAGTAGCTCTGCCCCTGTTCATCTTACGCATAACCCCTACGACCTCCTCAACCTTGACACACCTACAGTACCCAAAGTCATGGTGACTCTAGGAATGCCCCAACTCGCCTAGCACAATATCTCGATCCCCTTTTCCATACAGAAGTTTATGAAAGTAAGTCTGCCAACTCCGCTTAATCTGGGTCTCTCCCATCAATACTCTATCCTCCTCATCTTTGATGCACCTCACTTGGTCTAGAATCTCGAGCCTTCTTCTCTATCGCCATGGCCAGCCGAAATAATTTCTTCTCCCCACCTTTGGCCCTTAGTTCCTCGTATAGACGACCACAAGAAATAGTCTTAGCCTTCGTAACCGCCAGCTTCGCCTCCTTCCTAGCTACCTTATACCTCTCTGTGTTTGGTCTCCTCTCTTCCTTGCATTGCTCCCTACTAACTTCATGTATGCACCTTCTTCGCTTCCATTTTGGACCACTTCATTCCACCACCAATCGCCTTTGTGCCCGTCAGAGTAACCCTTCGAGACTCCCAACACCTCTCTCGCCGCCTCCCTTATACAATCCGCCGTCGTCGACCACGTATCGTTCGCGTCCCCACTACTCCTCCAGGCTCTCACAACCGATAACCTCTCTTCCAACTCCTGAACTTTATCCTTAGTCAAGGGTCCCTACCTGATCATCGGTCGTCCTCGTGCAGTCCTCTTCATCATGATACTGACGTCCATCACCAAGAGCCTATGCTATGTCGACAAAATTTGAAGTACTAATTTAGTTAATCTTTAGCTGGTTTGAGATTTGGAGTTTAACTTGCCAGTAAAATATGTAAGATCAGCTTTAAATATTTGAATTGAGCTTGAATTTTCGAGGGGCAAAAAAACTAGCCTTAGGTATAACAAAATTTTTTATTTTTTTTTATTTTTTAACGACAATTGATATTTAGTATCTCGCATTATAATTATATTATTATAATTTAAGTATAACTTACTAACAAATCAAACGATCCAGAATAAATATAATTCTAAATTTTATATGAATCTAATATTATAAGGAAAATAAGACAAGTTTCTAGAGGGTAAAGAAGTCAAAGCCGCCAGTTTCGTGCAGAAGGGGTCGCAATTTAGCGATAACATCGATGTTCGCACTATTTATTAAACCTAATTTTCCCCCACTCTTCACTTCATCTCGGTCTACCAAACTTCTCAATCTCTTTTCTCAACTCTTCGCCCAAGCAAATAACCATGTCTTGCTACAAGGGAAAATACGCCGGTATCATTTCTGCTCTTCTCTCTTTCTTAATTAATTTAAAATCTGGTTGTCTGATCATAATTTGAGTCTTGCTTTGTTTGATCCAAAGTCTGTGTCTGTTGCTTTGTTGCTTTGTTTCTTTAATTATTATTTTTTGATCTGGATCGGTCTAATTTCTATGTCGTTAGATATCTTGTTCACATCTTAGGGTTGTTGTTAAAAGTTGTGCCCTTTTTAACGTTTGGTTTGTTATGTTCTTTTGAAGTTTGATCTAGTTGTCTAGCTCTTCATTAGCAAAGTCAAATGCTGGATCTCTCGTGTGAGAGTGTTGATACTATTTTCACTACTCTGTTGTTTCAACTAGAATGATTAATTTAATTTTCTGAATGCATTAGGACATTTATTTCTTAATTTTTGTAAAATAAAATTTCCATGTGTTGGAAACGTTTTTAGTTTAATAGGCAAACTTACCCCTAATTTGGTATAAGACGAGACATCATGAGTAATAGCCGTCAATTTTTACTTGTTAATTTCGAAGCGTTCTGTATTTGCTAAATAGCTAATAATTATTGTTAATGTTCTTTTTTCAAATGATTATGCTAGTTTCGTAACTCTTTCGGATATGTTCTGAAGATTTAGACTATTCCTTCAAATGCATATTCTCACTAAAGATTTGATATGTTTTTCTCCTTTTTTAAAAGTTCTTTTGTTGAATGATTTTTTTGGTCTATTCTGTACAATTTGTTACCGTAAGCAAAAAAATTAGTTTTATTTCGATGTAGAATGTTTTTAGCTCTTACGACTCCTTAAATTCTGAATGTTGTGTCCTGCTAATTGGTGTTATATTAGTGTCAATGTGACTATCTTTTGACCTTGATGCTTTAATTTTCTATGAACTTCAGTTACCTTGATTTGTTACTAACATACAACTGATGCTGGAATTGATGCAGATGAGCTCATCGCAAATGCTGCATACATAGCCACCCCTGGTAAGGGTATCCTTGCTGCTGACGAGTCTACTGGCACAATTGGCAAGCGTTTATCTAGTATTAATGTTGAGAATGTTGAGGAAAACCGGAGGGCTCTCCGGGAGCTTCTTTTCCTCACACCTGGTGCTCTTCAGTACCTTAGCGGAGTTATCTTGTTTGAGGAAACCCTTTATCAGAAGACTGCATCTGGTATGTTCATGTGGATTATAATGTGTATTTTCGTGTCTGAAGAATGGAGTAATGATATTTAGCTTACCTGATAATTGCACTTGGGTACTTTATGTATGATATTCTGACAGTTTTTACTCATATCTGCAGGCAAGCCTTTTGTCGATGTCTTGAAGGAGGGTGGAGTTCTCCCTGGAATTAAAGTCGATAAGGGTACCGTTGAGCTTCCTGGAACCGATGGTGAGACGACTACTCAGGGTTTGGATGGCCTTGCCGAGCGCTGCCAAAAGTACTATGCTGCTGGTGCTAGGTTTGCAAAATGGCGTGCAGTGCTCAAGATTGGTGCCAACGAGCCTTCTCAGCTTGCTATCAATGACAATGCCAATGGCCTTGCAAGATATGCCATCATCTGCCAGCAGAACGGTCTTGTTCCCATTGTTGAACCTGAGATCCTTGTTGATGGAGGCCACGACATTAATAAATGTGCTGATGTCACCGAGCGTGTTCTTGCTGCTTGCTACAAGGCTCTCAATGACCACCATGTCCTCCTCGAGGGTACATTGTTGAAGCCCAACATGGTCACTCCTGGATCTGAATCCCCTAAAGTTGCACCAGAAGTGATCGCAGAATACACTGTACGTGCCTTGCAGCGAACAATGCCAGCTGCTGTTCCTGCTGTGGTTTTCTTGTCTGGTGGTCAGAGTGAGGAAGAGGCTACCCGCAACCTCAATGCCATGAACAAACTACAGACCAAAAGGCCCTGGACTCTCTCATTCTCCTTCGGACGTGCTCTTCAGCAGAGCACTCTCAAAGCCTGGGGTGGAAAGGTGGAAAATGTCGAGAAGGCCCGTGCTGCATTCCTCACAAGGTGCAAGGCCAACTCTGAGGCTACCCTTGGAAAGTATGCTGGTAGTTCCAACTTGAGCGAGGGTGCTTCCGAGAGCCTTCACGTCAAGGACTACAAGTATTAGGACAATTTTCGGTTTCTGCCTCTTTTTGGTTTTTGTTTGGATGATGAGGTTGCAGGATGGTTTACTAGGAGCGTCTTTCACTGGTCATGGTGTGCTAGGCTTTTTTCTTTTTTCTCCTTCTGAGGTATGTCACAGGATTTGGCTAATAAAAGCTTGAGAAACGTCGTCTTTGTGACATTGTGTGGGTCATTTTTATTAGTTTAATCTCGACTCGGTTCTTGGATATTTGCCCCGTTGACTGGGTTTTACATGTTAAACTTCAGTTATGCATGTCATGAGCTTACTGCCGCTCCATTTTCATATGATTCGTCTTAAATCATTAGCTCTACAATTAAGATAGGAAGGCAGATTAGGTTGATGAAAGTGGCAAGAAATGGTATCGTTTTGATGAATTCATGGCTTTTGTTCTCCTATACTATTTACAATTCCTTAAAGATTCACTAGCGTGCAGATTGATATAGTAGATGAATGATTACCTCTGCAACTTGATTTTTATGTATTTTGTGCAATTGTGTTCCATACGAGGGTCAATCTAGAGCTAGTCTTTGGTGTTAAATGGTTTCAAACGAGTGCACCTCGTAAGCAAGCGATTGAATCTCATCTCCTAGCTAGCGACGTAAATCCGTGATAAACAAGTTGAAATCGAACAAAATCGTCCAACAAGTTGAGATGAGTGCACAGATAATACTGCTCGACCCAGACTCAATTCAATTATGTATGAATCCTATTTTTGTTATCAGAGTCCTTGGCGCGATTGGTTAGCTAGATGAACGATGTATTATTTTCTTACCTCAAGTTCAGCGATGTGTCGGGAAAGTGGACATGGACGTGAGGCTTGACTTACAGGTCATCCCCAAGAGAGAAAGTTTCAAGTACTTTGGGTCAATTAACTGGGGATGAGAGATAGATGAGGATGTCACGTACCGTATAGGAATGAGGTGGATAAAATGTAGGTTAGCATCTGGAGTCTTATGTGACAAGAAAGCGCCACCAAAACTTAAAGGCAAGTTCTATAGAGCGGTAAATAGACTGACCATACTGTATGGGGCTGAGTGTTGGGCAGCCAAGAATTATCATACCCAGAAGATGAAAGTGGCTGAAATGAGGATGTTGAGATGGATGTGCGTGGCTCCCATAGACAAGACGCGGGAAGCGAGACTTAGATGGTTCGGGCACGTGGGGAGGAGAATTCTAGATGCTCTGGTTAGGAGATGTGAGCGGTAGACTTTGACAGGTATGAGGAGAGATAGAGGGCAGCTTAAGAAATATTGGGGTGAGGTGATCAGGCAAAATATGACGCGACTTCAAATCTCCTAGGACATAGCTCTTGATAGAAATGTGTGGAGGTCGAGCATTAGGGTTGTAGATTAGGAGGGAGTCGAGCGTTTTTCTACTTTGTACGGGGTCCAGGGCTAGGCTGATAATGTTTTGCCTTGGGTTGTTAATTATTTATGTAGTTTTCACTATGCTAATATTATTTTTCTGATTTCTGTTGCTGTCATTGATCTATTGTCTATTGTTTATTTTCGTCTTCTTGAGCCGATGGTCTTTCGGAAATAACCTCTCTATCCCTCCGAGGTAGAACTAAGGTCTACGTACACTCTCCCCTCCCCAGACTCCACTTGTGAGGATTTTACTGAATTGTTCTTGTTGTAGTGTATTAGGTCAGTTAGATAAAACTTACTCATTTCTATAAAATAAAAATATTAGAATCATTTTGGGTTAGCTTTTTCATTTTCTAAGAAAAAAATGTACATAGCCCATCATAATTGAAGGTTATTTTTGACGTTCTAGTTCCTCTCCACATTTTACAAATTGAATGAGAACTTTTTTATGATTAGTAGGGGTTTTCAACTGAAGCAAAACGAGTCCATTGCAGCATCCATTGCAAAATCGTTGCATAATAAGTTGGCGTTTGGACATAAAATTTATAATTTTTGAAAAAAATAGTATTTATATTTAAGTTGAAAAATGGTATTTGAGTTTGAAATTTTGTTTGGATATCCATTTCACTAGAAAAAAAATGTCGCAGTTATGTAAGCGGGGAAAAAAGAGTTTCTGAAATTTTTTAAAAAATGGCCTTTTGAAAAACTCATTTTCAAAAAAATTCAAAAATTACAAGGAAAAACATAATTTTGAAAAAAAGGAAAAAAATTTTATGGAAAAAACGGGGCCTAAGTTTGGCTATATTGAAATATACTGACGCAACGGGTACCGCAGCCGTTGCATAAAGTTCACTAATTTAGCTGTTCTATTACTCCTATTAAGCGTTCCTCGGACAACTCATAAAAGAAAACACTTCACATTTTAAAACAACTGAAGACAAATTTAAACCTAGGGTTTAGGGTTACTGTTTATCCTTGGCGTCGGATAACAATTAAATTTATACGTGATTTTAAGGACACGTGATTCGGTTTGATAAAAATAAGGGATAATAAAATAAAGACTAAATTCAGTAAATAAATTGAGAAAGAATGCAAACCACAAGTCTAGTATAGCTTGGCCTCAATTGATTTCTTTAAGATGAACAAATATGAACCAAATGAATAAAGAAATGATAAGAGCAGACTTTTTCAATGTATTGATAGTTGTTTTTTGAGATGCCTTTTACAATTACGCTACCCCTTTATATAGGGAGAGGAATGATCTTTATACAAGGTAAAAAATCTATTTATAAGGTAAAATATCCCTTGATTTACTGATTTCAACGTCCTTGCTGATTTCCGCCGTGATTCCCGCCGAGATATTTACGTATCACGAGATTTCTGGTCCTTCCGTTACGCAAATCTGATAATTTTACCCTAGGACATTTTACCCTAATCGACCTCAATGATCTCATCTCAGGTATCATGGCTTTGAATTTCGATTCAATGATGCCCGGTCTCGACCTTCGATCCTTGATGCCTCGACCCCGTCCTATCGAGCAGTAGTTGTTATCGACACCAGCCGTATAAATTCGAACCCGATTTGTCCCTTCACAAGCCATCGGAGTTCGATCCCATACAGATAGTCCCCTTGTTTTTTGGAGAGTAATGATGAAAAACGATATGAGCCGTAACTTTTTGATTAGGTCAAATGAAGACATACTTATGGCGCGCGTGACACGGAATTCGGGGCGTCTCATCAAAAGAAACAAAACATCACATTGATAAATGATGGTGGCATTGTGACGCGCGTGGTACGTATCGAAAACGTCTTTTCAGAGACCAACTGGGGACAAGCTTCTGCAACGTCTGCAAATGTTAATTAATGCTCCCTTGCTTTGGGACGCGAACCGCCGCCTTTGAGAGGGTATAAATAGCCTTCATTGCCTTCAGTTTTAAGAGTTTGCGATATCTGAACATTCTCTTCTTCAAGTTCTCTGAGTTTTCCTGCAAGTGATCCTCCCCTTTATTCTTGTCTCACCCCTGCATTTATTAGCTTCTTTAACTCTTCATTAACAATGGCAAAAACATCCAAATCCGTCCCCTAGAAATAGACCCCCTCTTCTTCTCAACCCACTGAAGATCCTGAGCCTGTCGTTGTTGAGGAAACCGCGACCGAACCCCTTTGAAAGCGTTCGTACCGACTGGGTGTTCAATCGGTACCGATTTTAAGGTAGAGAAGGCTTCTTCAGTACCGGACCGGTGCGAACCGGTCACTAGATACATTTATTCGATTACGAACAAAATTATCGACAAGGTTAAAGAAGATTGTAACTGGGTTTATAAATGCGTGATAGTTCCCGCACCGGAAGAAGCGATCACCACCCACGTGGAGGGCTACTTGAGTGTTTACACTTATCCCTTCATGTTAGGCCCTTTGGACCCCATCATCGTTGCCTTTTGCAAAAGGTATGAGGTAATGCTAGGTCAGATTCACCTCTCTTTCTGGAGAATAGTCATTCTCTTTTGCTTTTTTGTAAGCAAGATCGATGGGCACCTTTTCACCCTCGATCATCTCCTGCGGCTATACAGTCCCCGAATTTTCCGAGGGGGATTAATAA
Source organism: Nicotiana obtusifolia (assembly GCA_002018475.1). Classification (NCBI taxonomy): domain Eukaryota; kingdom Viridiplantae; phylum Streptophyta; class Magnoliopsida; order Solanales; family Solanaceae; genus Nicotiana; species Nicotiana obtusifolia. Next base: position 302,244 of record MCJB01002681.1, on the reverse strand, counting down.
AACTTGCTCGCCGGGCAAGCAAAGCCCCCTTCTCGAGCATTGATAAGGATAGGGATCGAGGTTGGATAAGCCGATTTGTTCGGGTGAAAACATCAGACCTGATTCCGGCCGAAGAAATACCGTTCCCCGAGAAGTGGAACATGAATCGTAAGTACTATCCCATATTTCAACTTGTTCGATGTTTTTCCTTCGTTATTTCACTAACCAATTACACATGGTGTAGTTGTATCTCGAACGCCGGCCGCGATTGTGCACCTAAAAGAATGGGTCGAAAAAGTGGTGTCCCAAAGGAACTATTCGGACTGTGCCTGGCGCGAGATATCGAAGGGCTGATGGGAGGCAAAAAATCATGGTAAGACCGATTAAATTTAAACTCTGCGTCTTATGTTGTCGATTTCTAATTTGCTTAACTCTTCATTTGCAGGTCTATCAAAGGACATTGAATTGAGGCCAGCGTCCCCTGGTAGCGAGGCTCCCTGCCAGCCCCCTGCTTCAGAGCAGGAGAAAGAGAAAAAGAGGAAAGAAGTCCCCAGTTCTTCCGAGCCTGAGAGAAAGAGACCGAGGAAAAGGATAGCTCGTAAGCCGAAGAACTCGGACTCAATTTATCGGTTGTTAGACGAGTCTGAGGAAGACGAAGATTTCGATCCTTTGGACAACGAACCATCTCAAACTGAAGGACGGGCAGTCCCCGAGCAAAGGGCCAATGAAACACACCTTCATCGAGTCGAGGGCCCCAAAATGGGGGCGAGAACTGGGGCTTCCGCCGATGTGAGAGGGGCCGCGTAGGGAATCTCGGTCCTCATAGAAATGATAGACTCCCCTTCCTTCTCAGAGGCGACCTTAAACGAGGCCTGAACCGCAAAAGGACACTCCCCGGGTAGGAGCCATGTACCGGAAGGCCCTTTCCAAGGTTTCTTCGACGGTGTGGATTCGGCGTCTGCTGAAGATACTTTTGGGCTCGGTAATCTGGAAGTACCGAGGAAAAGTCCCTCCACTGGAACGAGCAAGGCATCTTTCGGTCTGAAGCTGGTCGATAGATTTCCTTCTCCGAGTTCAGATCCTGATCGAAAGCGGATAATAACGTTCGCCATTCCCGAAGATGCTAGGATCCTTTCCGCTTCTGTAGGGGTGGCTATCTATGTTTGGTGTTTGGTGACCGAAGAGGATCAGGCTGCGATGAACGAAGTGGACGTACCTTGCTTGTTCAATGAGGCTCAACAAGCATTGAATAAGGTAAGTCTCTGATAAGCCTTATCTCGTGTTCACTATTTTGCATTTCAAACTTCGACTAACTACCATATTTTATCTTGTACTTGTAGGCCTCAGTGCTTCATCATGAGGCTTTCCTTCGTCAACGGGAGAATCGGTGCGTTCTGAGCGGCTGGAAGGGGAGATGTTGAACCTTCGGGCTGAATTGGACTTTGTACGGAGAGAGAATTCTGGCTTAGTCGAGTAGATGGGGCGGTAGCTCGACCAAATAACCCGACTCCGATCTGAGGCAAGTGAGGCCAAAGCATAAACCAATGAATGGAGAAACAGGATGGACCTGTTGGCTTCGGAAAAGGAGGCCCTCCGAGCTCAAATGATTTCATCGGAAACCCAACTATCAGAGGCAAAAGAGAAAATCGGGGCTCTGACTACGAGCACCGACGTGCTTCAATCCCAAGTCGACGGGCTCACCTCGGATCGTGATGTTTTGGTCAGCGAGCTGCAGATGGCGAGATCGGAGGCTGCTGCATCCAAGGCTGAGGCCGAGGCCGCTCAAGCTCAATCATAAATTTCGGTTGATTACACTAAGTGTCAAACTCGCCTATCCATTCTCGAGGAAATACAAGCTCGGGGCTTCGATCTATCAACCGAGATCGATAATGCCAAAAAGATCGAAGCCGAAGCCAGAAAACAAGCCTTCCCGGAAGAATATGACTCCGAGAACTCGGAATGAAGCGTCCCTTTTTCTTTTCTTTTTGTAATGAAGTCCCCACTTTTGTAAATATATCTTGTGCATATATATATAAAAGTCTTTTTCCCTTTCCTTGTTGACTTGTTTCGACTCTTTTTATTAGAAGCAATGGTTCATCTTGGTGAATTTTTTGTTCTTCGAACTCAATTGGGATTCAGCCAATTTTGGGATATGCCTTAGTAGACTTTTCTTTCCTTCGATTAACTTGATAGGGCCTTAGCCTCGTAAAGATTCGGGGTTTGCCTCAATAGGTCTTATCCCCCTTCGAGTTTCATTAACTCGGTACGGCCTTAGCCTTTTAAGAAATCGGGGCTTGCCTTAGTAGGTCTTATCCCCTGAGTTTCATTAACTCGGAACGGCCTTAGCCTTTTAAGAAATCAGGGCTCGCCTTAGTAGGTCTTATTCCCCTTTGAGCTTCATTTACTCAGTATGGCCTTAGCCTTTTAAGAAATCGGGGTTTGCCTTAGGAGGTCTTATTTCCCTTTGATTAAATTTGATTTTTGGATGAATCCCTGAGTAATGTCAGTATTTGATTGAACAAAGAAAATTGAAACGGCCCTTAGGCTCGGAGACATAATATCGGTGCAAAAGAACTTTATTTGTATTCAAGTGCTCGTACAATTTGCTTAGGGGATAGATCAATCTATTTGGGTACGGTTCATTTGACCCTTACATTGATTCCTAATGATCTTTGAGAAGTTTCCCCGAATTGAAGTAGCTAAGCAGTCTTCCAACATTTGAGGTCGATCGAAGTTTAGCACCGAACATTGTTGTCTTCGATATACGACCAGAATTCAAATCTAAGTTAGCACGTTTTCTGGTTGCCTCATTAAAAACCTTGCCGTAAAACCTAATTTGGGACAAAACTGGTCGAAGGGAAAAAGAGTGCAACGTGTGTCCTAATGTCCTGTGCTTTTCGGTTCGAGGTTACTTTACTTGATACCTGCGAGTGTTAGTTTGTCGACGTAACATAAAACAAGCAAAAATGAAGAGTGAAAGATCGTACCTCAACATTAGTATCGTTTCAAGTGATTTATGTTCCAATTGTTTGGCAGCTGTTTGCCGTCCATTGCCGAGCTTGACGGTCCCTTTCCAGTGATCTTTATGATGGAATAAGGCCCTTCCCAGTTCGGCCCCAATTTTCCTTCGTTTGGGTCTCGAGTGTTGGGTGTGACTTTCCTGAGTACTAGATCTTCGATGTTGAAATGTCGAAGATGGGTTCTCCTGTTGTAATATCTTTCAATCTTTTGTTTTTGGGCGGCCAATCGAACAAGGGCTGCTTCCCTTCTTTCGTCCAATAGTTCCAGGTTGGTATTCATAGCCTCGCGATTCGATTCCTCGGTTGCATAGCGGAACCTGACACTCGGTTCACCAACTTCGACTTGTATCAAAGCTTCAACACCGTACACTAGGGAGAATGGGGTGGCTCTGGTGCTGGTTTTCTCGGTTGTACGATACGCCCATAGGACTTCAGGCAGTATCTCTTTCCATCTCCCCTTCGCGTCGGTTAACCTCTTTTTGAGATTTCAAAGTATGATTTTTTTGGTCGATTCGGCTTGTCCATTGATGCTGGGCTGATAGGGCGTTGATAGGATCCTTTTGATCTTGTTTTCTTCGAGGAACTTCGTTACTTTGCTGCCGATAAATTGCTTCCCATTGTCGCACACGATCTCCGATGGCATCCCAAACCGACATATGATGTGATCCCAAATGAACTCGATCACTTCCTTTTCCCTAACCTTCTCATATGCCTGTGCTTCGACCCATTTGGAGAAATAATCAGTCATAAAAAGAATGAACTGAGCCTTACCTGGTGTGTAGGGGAGAGGGCCGACAATGTCCATTCCTCATTTCATGAACGGCCATGGTGACAAGACCGAATGCAATGTCTCCCCGGGCTGATGGATCATCGGGGCATGTCTTTGGCATTCGTTACATTTGTGGACGAACTCCTTCGCGTCCTTTTCCATATCGATCCAATAATAACCGGCTCTAATTATTTTTCGGGTCAGGGACTCGATGCCGGAATGATTCCCGCAAGTGCCTTCGTGTATTTCTCTTAAAATATATTTGGTGTCGCCCGGTCCCAGACATATCACGAGGGGGCCACCGAACGTCCTTTTGAATAAGGTTCCATCATCGGATAAACAAAACCGAGCTGCCTTTGTGCGCAATGTTCTTGATTCCTTTGGGTCCGAGGGGAGCTTACCGGAGCTGAGGTACTCTATGTACTTGTTCCTCCAATCCCAGGTTAGACTTGTTGAATTGATTTCAGCATGGCCTTCTTCCACTACCGACCTCATGAGCTTCATGACCTTTTCGGATTCGATCTCATCATCTTCGATAGATGATCCCAAATTAGCGAGGGCATCGGGCCTCGCTATTTTTCTCTCGAGGTATGTGTTGCAGGGGTGTCCATTCTTTGAACCTATGCAGTGTGACTTGCAGCTTGTCTCAATATCTCTGCATTCGTACTTCCCTGACTTCAAAAGTTCTGTTGGCTTGATTCACCACAAGGAGGGAGTCGCACTTGGCTTCAATTATCTCCGCTCCCAGGCTTTTGGCCAGTTCTAAACCTGCAATCATGGCCTCATACTTCGCTTTGTTGTTAGTAAGTTTTACAGTCTTAATAGACTGTCGAATCGTATTTCTGGTTGGGGGATTTAGCAGGATACCAAGCCCCGATCCCTTCGCGTTCGAGGCACCATCTGTGAACAGGGTCCACACTCCCGAAGGAGTCCCCGATCCGATCATTAGTTCTCTTTCGACCTCGGGTATTAGAAATGGTGCAAAATCGGCGACGAAATCTGCCAACACCTGAGATTTAATCGCAGTACGGGGTCGATATTCGATATCATACCCGCTTACTTCGATTACCCATTTGGCCAATTGGCTGGAGAGTCGGGCCTATGCATTATGTTTCTCAATGGGTAAGTCGTTACGACGCATATGGGGTGGCATTGGAAGTAAGGTTTCAGTTTCCTGGTCATCCGGGTCCATTCGTATTTGGTTATAGCCAGAGTAAGCATCGAGAAAGCTAAGGGTCTCATGGCCAGCGGTAGCATCGATCATGCCATCGATGTTGGGTAAAGGGAAAGAATCTTTAGGGCAGGCCTTGTTTAAATCCTTATAATCTACGCACATTCTTAATTTATTCCCCCCTTTTTAGGGACTATTACTACGTTTGCTAACCATTCTGGGTATTTAACCTCCCGAATGGAACCTATCTTTAGAAGCTTAGTTACCTCATCCTTGATGAATGCGTGTTTGATCTCAGATTGAGGCCTCCTCTTTTGCTTGACCAGTCGAAACTTCTGATCGAGGCTTAGCTTGTGGGTTGTTATTTCCAGTGGTATACATGTTATGTCGAGGTGGGACCAAGCGAAGGAATCTTCTTTAGCTATAAGAAGTTGGATAAGTTTTGTCCTGAGCTCGGAACTTAGTCCCGAGCCCAGGTATACCGTTAGATCGGCGAGTCTTCTCGGAGTGAAACCTGCTCGAGTTCCTCGATTGTCGATTTAGTTGCATCAGACTCATCGGGACTGACGAATGAACTGGGGATTCCGTAGCTGTCATCCTCGAGATGCACTTGTTCATCTTCGTTTGCCGAGGATGATGCCTGTGATTGCTATTTGACCCTTTGCGAAGGAGCTGCCGGTACCGGTGTTACTTCTTCTACTTCGAACATCTCTTTCGCAGCCGCTTGCTCCCTGTAAGTTGTTATAATACCATCGGATGATGGGAATTTCAGTACTTGGTGTAGTGTCGAAGGCACTGCTCTTATGTCGTGGATCCATGGTCTCCCAAACAGGGCGTTGTACCTCATGTATCCACCGATTACGCAGAACTTTGTCTCTCGAATGGTACTGACAGTGTTGATCGGCAACGTTATTTCGCCTTTGGTCATTTCACACACCATGTTGAATCCATTGAGTACTCGAAAATTGTAGGGACAATTTGATCAATCAGCCCGAGTTGTTCTATAACCCATGATCGGATTATGTTGGCCGAACTGTCTGGATCGACCAATACGCGCTTTACTTTAGTCCTGTGTATAAGCACAGATATCACTAGCGCGTCGTTGTGAGGTTGCATAATCCCTTCTGCATCTTCTTCGCTGAAATGTAAGATTCCCTCCATCGCGTAATCCTAAGTGCACTTTTCCCGAGTGATGGATATCTTGTGCGCTTTAGTACCGGACCTTAGGCCAATAATCATATTAATCGTGTGTTGTGGCTCTTCGTGGTTCGCTTGCTTATTCCTGTTTCTATAATGATTTTTGGCTCGATCGCTCAAAAACTCTCGAAGATGTCCCTTTTAGAGCAAACGTGCCACCTCCTCTCTTAACTGTCGACAATCTTCTGTCCTGTGTCCGTGTGTACCATGATATTTGCACATCAAATTGGGGTCTCTTCGGGCAGGATCCGATTGTAACGGTCGAGGCCACTTAGTGTCCTTGATACGACCGATAGCTGATACGAGAGTAGCCGCATCAACGTTGAAGTTGTACTCCGATAACTGCGGTGCTTCTCGATGACCGATGGTTCTCTCGAAGTTGCTTCTCATTATGGGTCCTCGGCTGTTCCGACTATGATCGTTCCTTCTTTCGCGTCTCGGGGAGTCCTGCCTTGCTAGAGTGATTTTCCTGTCCCCATGATATGGCCGATGCCGAGCTCTGCTCAGCCTCGGTTCCCGATGAATATCCCTTCGAACCCTATCATGAGTTCTGATGGGGTAAATAGATCCCGAAGGGGATCCAAGTTGGTCATCCTCGATTCTGATCTTTGACTGGTATCGGTTGTGTATATCAGCCCATGTGACGGCCGGATATTTTATCAAGTTCTGCTTAAGTTGCTGTGAAGCGGGAAAGGTTTCTGCACAAACTTTTTGGAATCCAAGCCTTTCAATATCGGGGGTGCTCCTGGGATTTGATCCACCCTCGAGTTGTATGTTTCCACCTTTTTGTCATTAGCCTCGATCTTCTTTTCGCCAGACTCGACTCATCTGGTCAGTTCCTCGAGCATCTTCATGATCCCGAAGTTCGCCCTCGATCCGCCTTCGTTCGGTTCCTTTGCGATTGGTTCGTTCTCAGGAATGGTTCCCCGAGAAGGGCTGATCTCAACCTTGTTCGATATTTGGCTTCGATTTTGTAGTTGAGCAATGGCCGCTTGCTGGGCTTGCAACATGTT